>VZSC01013936.1:187749-216205 GCA_013398225.1 Steatornis caripensis | reverse complement strand
GGGAACTCTACTTAGAAACTACCTGCAAGCTGAAGTGACATCAACTGATGAATAGGCAATCTGCTAGCGACTTGGACTAAAACCAAGGTGCTGATGAGGGTGGAGGAATGAAGCCAGGCATTTAGGATAGCAAACCTAATCAATAGCCTGCCACTTTGTGAAAGGTGCAGCGAGTCTTTTTTGGAGGAAGCTGAGGAAGAGATTTGGTCTTTGGCAGCTGGTTGAGCAAACTTAATTAAACCAGACCAGCTTTACTGTTATAGGCATCTAGAAATCTGGAAATCAAAATCTGGAAGAAGAAATTCTGTGGAGGCTCCCTTTACTGCAGTGGATGACCTGACTGTTTACAGTGCCTTACAGGAGTGGGTCTGTAGTGAACAGTCTATGGCAACAGATAGTTAAGTTGTCCTTCTTGAATATGAAGGCCACTTTCAGTGCAAGTACCTACAGATTTTAACAGGTAAGAAATAAATGGTTTCAGCTGAGTTCCCTGTGGAAAAAGCTTTTGACCTTTCCCTAGCAGGCCACCTACCTTGCCAGTCTTGCCAAGAATCCCAAGGCTGGAACAGACACAAAGAGTGAATTGCTTCTTTGCCCCATGGGTATATTTGTCACTGGAGGACTACTAAGCAGCTGATGTTTCCTGAGACCTACCTTCATTTAAAACTGTTATGTAAGTTGCTGGCATTGAAATAATAATAATGAAAAAGTCAAGCTTAACCTTGGCTTCATGCCATATTGGTCTTCTGAAGTCCATCTGAGCTGTCTTCTGTGGCCTCTACCTTTCTCATTACCTAGCAATGAAGCAGTGACACCCACTACTCAGTTCTTGCTGCTATGCCAAGAGTGGAGAACAGAGTATCAGTCCCAGTTCTGATGAGGAATCTTACGCTATACTAGTTGTATCCCTAAAGACCAAGTTCAAGTTTCTACAGAGATTAGCTATGAGGGGATAACTAACTACAAGCAATTCAAAACCATCTCATGTAGTTTCTGCAATGTTGCACTTATTTTTAGATGCTGGATGACTAAATCTGTGGGATGTGGCACATAAGGTGCCATAATGTAACTGCAACAGAAGGCAGATTTTGAAGTCTCATTTTCAGAATGTGCGAGAAGGTATGGGCATGGAATGCACATGAAAGGTGCATTGTCTTTTAAGCCTTTAAAGGAAACTTGTTTAGTCATCCTCACATAAATGTTGTCTAGGCTGCTGCTGTTCATTCTGTTAGTGGACACACACAAACCCAAGACTCTCAAGCCTTCCTTGCCTTAGGCAAGGAATCAGTTACCACAGAGTAAGCTGAGACTTAACCATAGTTGTATGCTTATGCCTTCTAGGACCCCACAGCAGAAGTGTAGTGTGAGAGCATCTTGCTGTGAGAGCAGCATTCATCTACCTCAGTGTGGGTGCATTGTGGCTGTCCTGATTTGGTAACCTGTCTTGCAGAGAAAACCTATGGCTGTGGACTTCAACTGCCAAGACATAGCTCATCAGTTCAACTGTTTCCATTCTGTTGTTCTCTCCAGTCTTCCTTGTCTCCTACCTACTCTGTAGTATTTCACAGCTGGCAAGGGGGCCGGATAGATAGTGTATGGAGCCTTGCTTATAGACAAAGGCTACTTCCAGTTCACTACTTTAGTCGTTTCAGGAAGGATACCAAGGAAACCCTTACATACCTTAAAAAATCTGGGCCACTCACATTTGAAAATGAAGCTTTTGTCCCCCAATCATTTATGTATTTCCATGAAATTTTACTAAAGCTATTTTTTTACTGTTGTTGTTCTGTTGGCTAACGTCTTTCCTTCTTGGAAAAAAGATATTATCGATGTCTATGGGCAAAACCACATTTATATTATATAGTAATGAGATGATAAATTATTGTCTGTGCCTGTACTTTCTGCAAATGAACATTCTATGTGCTTAGTCCTTATTTAGTTGTTTTTAAAATAGGTTTTTGTAGATATTTCACTCCAAGAGTAAAAGCACTTTCTGCTTTGCAGCTGTTTTTTTTTTGAGGGTGTTATTCAGTCCTTATATTAAACTGTTGCCAAATGAGACATGAACTTTCAAGATAGCATCAAATGTTATAATGGAAGACTGAACTGAGTGTCACTCTCATTAGTAACTTTCATTACAGTGGAAGCAAGATCAAACTTATCAAGAAACTAAAAATTATGTTCCATAATAATTTATAGCAGATATTTTCTTTTCTCATTAAAATAAAATCAAATTCCTTTTCTATCAGGCTTCTGATGTGATCTCTAAATCCTCAATCAAGTCTTCAAAAACAGCCTATGAAAAAGAATATTCAAATGCTGATTTTAAAAGTGCAAGATGGAGAGGGAGGCCCATGTTTTTAAAGGTACTGCTGGCGAGTCTGTATACAGATGTAAAAACTAGAATTCATTAAACAAATCTGAGAACTGCTGAATTTCATACATACCGCTCTATTAAATGGCATGTGGAACAAAAAGTCTCTAAAATGAATGCTCTCTGGTCTGCTTTCCTTAGGAACTACGAAAGAGAAAAGAACATGATTGTCATTTTGGTTTCAGGCAATTTATTTATGTCCGAACTTAAGTCCTTCTTTACTCTTGCCATTAATATGCCTCTAGCTGTAGAGGGAGTTCCATCTTTTAGAAGTTCTTATTTTCAAGAATTTAAATCTTTGATAATAAAGTGCACTGTTGGACAAGACAGGGGCCTCTATAACGATTCTTCCCACTGTGTTTCTGCAGTGCAGATAGGCATCACAGGATATAAGATAGTGTAACAGAGGGCAGAGAGGTTAGGATCAGAAGGGAACATAGTGATCATTATCTCAGTTACTAGCTAATACAAGCCTTATTGTTTCACAAAATTTACAATCTGGATGTGAATCCTACATTGCTGCTGGTATGATTTAATAACCAAACTCAGGAGAGAGAGGACAGCTACAGAGGCAAGACTGATGTGGCCTTAAAAGAAAACCCCCACAGACAAATACTTTCCAAGAATCATCATCATGTCATCGCGAGCTTTGCCTTGCCTATAGATAACAGACTGTAGGAACAAATGCAGTGATCCCAGGTTCTCAGGCTTTGAGCGCCTTGTGAAGGCTCATGGACTGAGCCTGTTCATGTGCTCAGGATGCTGCACCCCTACCAACCATGGAGAATATTAAAGCTGAAATATAAACAGGCTGGACTGCAGCTCTGCCACTAGGCCAACAAGAATTTCCCTTAATTACAGTATCTCAACTATCAAGTCCACATAAATACAACACTGTCTAATAGAATAATGGAAGCAGTAAGGAAAGAACACATTTAGGTGATAATTTTAAATAGCAATATACACATGGTACGAAGTCCAACGTGAAAAAGAAATACCAAATTTCCCTTCCAAGAATGCATATGTACTGAAGTTTACAGAAATCATAGGCCTGACATCAATACCGTCTAGTACAATCTTTTTGTCACAAGAGAAAACCATTTGCAGGAAACGCAGGTGATTTATACTGCTGCAGATGACATTCGATCACAATGGGGAAAAAAAAATGACCAATGGTACAGCTTTTATTAATGACTCACAGTACTAAACTGCTGCAGCAGTGGAAAGTTCATCAAGAATTTGCAAGTGCAAATTGATAGCTGATTCACAAATAAAATATTGAAGTAATCAAGTAAATAGTTCTAAAGAAATCATCTGACGTAATTGTGATGAAGCAGTAGGAAATGGGCTACAGAAAAGCTGAGCCACAAAGACTTGGTAAATTTTCTGCCCCATTAACTCTCAGTGAGCTCATCTTTGGGATGAAATCTTGACCCTGCTGAAGGCCTGACTACACTAAAATAACTTAAATGCTGTCAGATACAGGAAAATGCTCATTACAAATTCAATGCCCGATCCAAAAGTCTGCTTATGCTCTGGATCAGACCTTTGAGGTAGACTTAAGAGTCCAAGGCTTCAGTGTTCTGAAAGACAGAGAACGTGAAACTTACCATTCAGATTTTCCTTTTCTAGTCTGTTTCCAAGAGTGGTGTCTCTAAGGTGATGTACTTTTTCCTTTAAGTAAAAAACAAGCATAAAAGCAGCAGCAGCAATCAGTAACGGCAGTTTACTGTAGAAATAATGAATAACTATAAAAAGCTGCATTTTTTAGCATTCTGAACACCAAGCTTCTCTCTCCAGGAAAATAATTTTAAAAGAGTAGAAAATGTCTATGATGCGCTATAAGTAGTTGCTAATTTTAGCATTTATACCTAACAGTCTTGTGGAATTTTTTCCCATCAGTAAGTTACACTGATTCTGGTGTTAAGATTACAGGGGATTGGGGGTTTATTTTTTGCTTTGGACAAGCGATTTTTCCTCAAAAATCCCAGTGAAGACCAGACAACTGCACTGATAGCATGAAGTAAATTCATCGTGTTCATGTTGAGGTAACAGTGAAAGACTTTTCTATGGTAAAAACCAAAGAAAAGTCACACATGCAATGCAGGGTGTAAACCACCACTAGAAAGTAGATTTTTCCCAGAAGCAATGAGAACAGGCCAAGTAAATTCCCCTTGAAATACAGGCATCTTCTAGTTAACCAAGAAAAAAAAAGTCTTATGACTTGATGCTGCTATCTTTGCACAGATTAGATATCATCTTCCTCCACAAGTAACTCCCCTGACTGATAGAGCAATACCAGCAATTCCCATCTGCGTGCTCGGCCGCAGACAGATTCGGAAGAAGGCATCCACCACGCTCTCACACTGCTGCTGCACAGCTAGTGCTGCGTTGCTGGTGCCCAGCTTGGGGACTGGGCTCCTAAACTCTTCTAAGCCCTTGCACTTTTGCTGTTAAGTGTTCCACTGCGATGACAAAGCTCATACTACTTCTTCAGTAAATGCAAATACAAAGAGCATTTAAGATCTCCTTGTTGGCGGCATCTGATAGCTCTCCCACTCTGTAGAGTAGAAGACTAGCTTTAGTTTTCCTCTTTCTACTAAATGCACTTAAAGGACAATAAGAAAATACTTCTGTTAATGCATGAACTCATATAAAATGAGGGCATAACCTCTTCCTCCAGCTGTCTCGTTAGAAGTAATTAGCAAACCTCCTTTCCATGCCTTTCTCCTTAGCTTCTAGCTTTGATGCAGTTCTTTCAGTGACTGAGCGTGTGGGCTTTTGTAAATCCTGATTTTGTGCACCTCAATTTACTCCAGACATTGACTATAAAGGAGCTAAAAAGCACTGCTAACAATTACGAATTTCACTAAGTAGATTCAACACTTTCAGAGAGGCACAAAGCCTGATATAAGTCAATAAATATTAACAATGTATGCTTGATATAGTTATCTTTCTGTTAGCTGACACTGTTCAATAGCTCATTTGGTTTGTTCAGCTATAGAAGGCTTGTGGTTTCATAAAGGGTCCACAGACCTAGGCATGACCTAGCAGTTTAGAGCAAAAGTCTTAAAAGATGAACATATTTAACTCAGGATTTTAACCAAATGCAACAGCACCTGAAATTAGGCAAGATACATTCAGGAAGCCTCTCAAGTAATCGAACAACAGTGGAAATGGGTGTCTAGAAGATTCAGGACCATAAGTAGCAAGTTCCTTGAGAGCTGACAGACATATAAATGACGGCTCTTATTTTTGACCTCACATGTAGGAGCCAAAATACAAGAGTTTGTTTTTGGAACTTCTGATCAAGATTCCCATCAAGAAACGTAAATTTCAGACCCATACCTGTTGAGTATACTGCAGTCTCTCTTTTTCATTCTGCCACTGTTTATATCTGTCAAGGGCTTCATCCATAGAAATTGTCCCCTTTTTCACCTGTTCCTGCAAGTGGATGAGTTCTTCCTGTTCAGCAGGGATGTTGTGTTTCACAGTGCTATCAGCTACTGTGTCAGTGTGGCCTCTGTGTGCTGCTACAAAATGCAGAAAGACAAAGGTAGAAAATATTATTAACCCATCCTTTATGATGCAAGCACTTTATTCAAGAAAGGCATATAAGCAGTAACTTTATAAGCTGACATCGATAAAAACACGCCATTTTTAGGGTGGCCTTCCTCCTTTTCTTCTTTACATGTTTGTTTTTTTCCCAATGAGAGAAACACAACAAATTAATGAGGATTCTACCACTACTATTTGGCAGCAGAGTAGCATCTTAAAACATTTCGTTCATTACTACTGCCCTGATCCACGGATTCTCTGTTAGTGTCAGCTCAGTAAGTTTCCTTCTAGCCCTAAAGCTACAGCATGACATTTTAAAGGAAATTGTTGCTATGTTAAGACAAAAAATATCCACAGTGCCTTTTTTTCCCTGCCTTCTCCAGCTTCACACATTACATTTCTCAAAAGCTAGGGCTAAAATTTGGTCAGAAAGCATTTTGAGATGTCACAATTTCCTTCCCCCAAATTTTTAAATACATTACAGTTACAAGAAAACATTACAACCCAGTCCTCCTAGAGATTACGATACAGGTGCACAACTGAAGGGAAATGACAAGGAGACATGTGTTATCAGATTCACAGCTTGGTCCAGGTAGCTGTAGCACCGCGTGTCTCCAGGATACTAATACTGAAATGGCCAATCCAGAACACAAGAGCAGCCATGAAACAGGTCTCTCCTAGCTCTGTATGAGGCTGTTGCAAAGATGCCATAAAGCTGTTTTATTGCACAGAGAATACAGCCAGGGTAAAATTTTAAGCCACATGTATGATTTAGGTCAGTTTTTCTCCTGTGTTATGCACGGAGGAATGACTATGTAAAGGGAAATATACTCAGGATGTGAAAAACCAGCTACTGCGGCTTCTCCCACTCTCTGCTTTTGATCATACTAGCACATATTAGGCATGAATCTCTTTCACTTCTCACCTAATTTTCTATTTTGACCACGTAATGACCCTAATGCCTTGCATCTGTTAAGATATTTGGAGGTCAGACCAGTTTATGTAAAACTGCATTTTTCATAATCAGCAAAAGGGGGGTGTGTGTATGTGTATTTCTTCACACTCATGAAACCTACTCTGTTTTATCACAGAATCCTAGAATCATAGAACAGTTTGGGTTAGAAAGGATCTTTAAAGGCCATCTAGTTCACCCCCCACCCTGGNTGTCAGCTCAGTAAGTTTCCTTCTAGCCCTAAAGCTACAGCATGACATTTTAAAGGAAATTGTTGCTATGTTAAGACAAAAAATATCCACAGTGCCTTTTTTTCCCTGCCTTCTCCAGCTTCACACATTACATTTCTCAAAAGCTAGGGCTAAAATTTGGTCAGAAAGCATTTTGAGATGTCACAATTTCCTTCCCCCAAATTTTTAAATACATTACAGTTACAAGAAAACATTACAACCCAGTCCTCCTAGAGATTACGATACAGGTGCACAACTGAAGGGAAATGACAAGGAGACATGTGTTATCAGATTCACAGCTTGGTCCAGGTAGCTGTAGCACCGCGTGTCTCCAGGATACTAATACTGAAATGGCCAATCCAGAACACAAGAGCAGCCATGAAACAGGTCTCTCCTAGCTCTGTATGAGGCTGTTGCAAAGATGCCATAAAGCTGTTTTATTGCACAGAGAATACAGCCAGGGTAAAATTTTAAGCCACATGTATGATTTAGGTCAGTTTTTCTCCTGTGTTATGCACGGAGGAATGACTATGTAAAGGGAAATATACTCAGGATGTGAAAAACCAGCTACTGCGGCTTCTCCCACTCTCTGCTTTTGATCATACTAGCACATATTAGGCATGAATCTCTTTCACTTCTCACCTAATTTTCTATTTTGACCACGTAATGACCCTAATGCCTTGCATCTGTTAAGATATTTGGAGGTCAGACCAGTTTATGTAAAACTGCATTTTTCATAATCAGCAAAAGGGGGGTGTGTGTATGTGTATTTCTTCACACTCATGAAACCTACTCTGTTTTATCACAGAATCCTAGAATCATAGAACAGTTTGGGTTAGAAAGGATCTTTAAAGGCCATCTAGTTCACCCCCCACCCTGGAATGAGCAGGGACATCTTCAACTAGATCAGGTTGCTCAGAGCCCCGTCCAGCCCGACCTTCAAAGTTTACAGGGACGGGGCATCTACCACCTCTCTGGGCAACCTGCTCCCGTGTTTCACCACCCTCATCATAAAAATCTTCTTCCTTATATCTAGCCTGAATCTACCCTCTGTTAGTTTAAAACCATTACCCCTTGTCCTATCACAACTGGCCCTTCTAAAAGGTCTGCCCCCATCTTTCCTATAAGCCCCCTTTAAGTACTGAAAGGCTGCAATAAGGCCTCCCTGGAGCCTCCTCTTCTCCAGGCTGAACAACCCCAACTCTCTCAGCATGTCCTCATAGCAGAGGTGCTCCAGCCCCCCGATCATGTTTGCAGCCCTTCTCTGGACTCGCTCCAACAGGTCCCTGTCTTTCTTGTGTTGGGGACCCCAGGGCTGAACTCAGTACTCCAGGTGGGGTCTCACCAGAGTGGAGTAGAAGGGCAGAATCACCTCCCTCAACCTGCTGGCCACGCTTCTTTTGATGCAGCCCAGGATACGGTTGGCCTTCTGGGCTGCAAGCGCACATTGCCTGCTCATGTTCAGCTTTTTATCCACCAGGATCCCTAAGTCCTTCTCAGCAGGGCTGCTCTTAATTCCTTCATCCCCCAGCCTCTATTGATAACCAGGGGTTGCCCTGATCCAGGTGCACGACTTGGCCTTGTTGAACCTCATGAGAATCACACCGGCCCACTTCTCAAGCTTGTCCAGGTCCCTCTGGATGGCATCCCATCCCTCAGGTGTGTCAACTGCACCACTCAGCTTGGTGTCATCTGCAAACTTGCTGAGGGTGCATTCGATCCCACTGTCTATGTCATTGATGAAGATAATAAACAGTACTGGTCCCAGAACGGACCTCTGAGGGACACCACTTGTCCCCGATCTCCATCTGGACATTGAGTTGTTGACCACTGCCCTCTAGATGCAGCCATCCAAGCAATTCTTCATCCACTGAACAGTCCACCCATATCTCTCCAATTTAGAGAGAAGGATGTTGTGGGGGATGGTGTCAAAGGCCTTACAGAAGTCCAGACAGATGACACCTGTAGCTCTTCTCTTGTTCATGGATGTCGTCACTCCATCATAGAAGGCCACTAGGTTGGTTTGCAGAGGTATGCTACCAATATTCAACACAGTAAGATCTAGAAGGTCCTTTATTTTTTCCTTAAGTAGTTTAGCATTCCTGAAAAGTAATGTCAGTAGCACTTGGCACTAGAGACTCCAGCTCCCTGCTGCAGAAATAAATGGGTGATTACATGATGCTCTATATGCTTTAATCCTGACCTGCTACTTTTTAACAGAAGAGGGAGAAAAAAATCTTCACTGAGTGTTCATTCATTTTGTACATAACATTGTTAATTATTTTAGCGTATCAATAGAATTTATGGTAGCAACATTTTGATGTGCTACAACTCAAATACCAACTGGACTGCCATGAGTAATTCATTTTACATGGATCTTGGGGTACCCAGAGAGAACTGTTGCTCCCCACACTGCTGCCTTTCCATGGCTAGAATTAGTGCACAGCTGAGCCCTCCTGTCCTGACTTTTCTTGGTTTTAATCGCAACAGAGAAAGGAAACAGAAAAGGGTAAAGTAACTCTGACTCTACAAATCTTTCCTGCAGGACTGTAACTTTTATTTTAGTTTCTTTAATCTGATCTCTTAATGCTGCAATATCATTAAGGATATAAATCATATGTGGGAAAATAGATGCTAAATCAGTCAAAATGAAGTCACAGCAAATCTCTACTAGTTCTACTGAAAAGCATCAAGGCAGTAAAGAGCTAAATTAAATTCTGTACCGGGCTTCCTGGCATCGCAGTATGTCCTGTTGTTGTCACTGGGCACTTGAGTAGCCTTTTGCTGAAACACTACAAAAAAATTAAGAATGTAAGGAAGCTGCTGAAAAACGGCAATAAAAAAACATCACACATTCTGAACAAAGGAAGGAGGCTCATGAAAGCAGGCTGGAATAAATTTTTTGTTCTAGCCTAGGAGTACTTCTCAACCCACTTGTCAGTCTAATGTTAATTACTTGAAGAATTGTTCTGTTGCACAGAATGGCAGGATTACTGATATCGTGACAAGAAGCTTTGAAGAAAATAAAATAGACTTATCACATTAACATATTACTTGTTTAGAAAAAACCAGCTAGATCTTGGAGTTCTTCACATGGTACAGACACCTACTGTAGCCTGTTTCTTATTTATGAGGAAAGCTGAGGCAGAAAAAACCAATAGTACTAGGAGAGAATAATGACACTGCTTAAGAAAGAGTATGTGTGTGTTTTTGTCTACTTTATTCAAGCACTAGGAACAGCAAAGCATGATCACTTGTTCCATTAGCATTGCCCATCATCCCCATTCCTGTGAGGTGCCCAGAGTACAGCCAGCCTGGATGTGTCCTGAAATACTGCAGTCATGCTGGTGGCACATGTAAAACCCAGAAGGTGGGAATTGCTTGGTTTCTGACTTAGCTACTGCCATGTAGGCTTTCCCTCCTAGTGTCAGTTCTGATTTTAGCTAAACAAACTGATAATCTAGGATAATTCTTTCCCATTAACTAATCTTTCTGACATCACTGCAATGCAGCGAATGTACCAGTGCAATGGAACAAATATTTGCTTGGGGGTCAAGGCGCAGTACAAGGGAGCTCTGCTCAAGCAGCAGAGCTGGCACACTCTGCATGGTACCCCACAGCCCTGGCTTCTCGTTCCTGCTGACCAGGGAAACCCAGCAGACCTTGGTTTGCTCCTTGTCTGCCCGTTCAGGCTGCCTTGTATGATGCATCCACTTCTCTCAGGGAAACTTGTAAAATAGATGATCAAGACCGCTGTGTCATCTAAACTCTGTGCATGCTACATGCAGAGGTGAGGAAGGAGCAATTCCTGAGGGTGTATTTTCTACACTGCAGAAAGAAGTCTTTACGCTAACTCCTGAGTAGGCTTGTATGGAAGGTGATGATGAATGAAAACAGCTGGGGACTTGGTGTTCCTTAAAATGTTCCTTAAGGGCTAAACGGAGAGAGTAAAAGAACTATACAAGCAGCACAATCTGCTGATGTTATGTCCCTAGCTTCAGCCTAACACTGGCAGATTTTAGCTTTTGTAATACCCTTCTCTGTGATTCTCAAAGAATCCTGCTAAATACGGTTGCAGTGTTTTCTTCTATACTTGAAATAGTGTTCTCTTCTTAAAGAAGAAATTAAAGTAACCAGAACACAGAGGTAATGCAGGCAGCCTGAATTTTACTGCATAAGGAGGAGAAGGGATGTACTCAACAATGTCCTTGATTGGAAAGCTCTTTAATTGATGGGCTTTGAAATTTCTGCTGAGTTTTGCAGTGTTTGAGTAATCAGAAACGGAATTACTCTTCCAGTTCAAAGTAAAATTGTTAAATCCACTTTGCATGCCACATCTTGCTGAAATTATTTTAGTTGGCAGCAAGTATTCGGTGTGGGAGAGGTCAACGAAACCAAATTCCTGTTTCTGGAATGCCTGGACAGACGTATGCACACACCACTGCACGACTGCCACAGGTTTAGGGAAGACTCCAGCAATTTACTCTCTCATTCCTGCATTCTAATTACTTATGAACTGCTTGAATACAGCAGCATTCAAGGTGATCTTGGAACAGGTAATCTTGCACAGGGATATATTCCATTATTCCTTATGGGAGATGAATTGAATACTCCTTCAGCAAAGCAATATTAATATAGCAATTTTTTAAAGTGTCAGAATGCCACAGTCCTTCAACTGAGGAAGGATATGTATTTATATATTTTCAGAGCCTCTCTGCCATAGGTAGTCTGATTAAAAAGTTGCAGTACTTCCATTATGCTTTTTTACTTAATGTGCACCCTTCAATAACATCTGTATGATCAGAAAGAGAGGCCTTTTAAATTTTCAATAACATTGTGACTGGCTAAAGTACCCATAGATGCTTGTAGGTCAAAATCTACAAACTATATGTCACAATTTGATATAAGCTATATCATTTTTGTCTACAATTTATCTCCTCTTCTCTCTCACTTTCTCAGAATTAAAGGAGGCTGAGAGAACTAACAAGCAATTCCACTTCATTCGCTCTTCTCTCTTCAGTTGCTAAGGACAGAGATGAAGTTCTTTGCATGCCCTAAATACATTTTTATGTCTTAGGTAGTAAGATCACTTTTTAGGAATGTGATGTAACTGCAATATTTCTCCAGGAAAGCAAACCCTGAGAGTGGGAAAATACTGCAATATTTTCTAGTAGGACGTGAAACCAGAAAACAACGTTTAAAAGGTGCGACAGAATGCAAATTTTGTGGCAAATATGCAGAACTCTGGGAAAATCCCTAACAGAAGGCTTGGAAAGTGAGTGGGACCCGAGGAACTCTGAATTGCCTTTTTTATCTCAATCAGACTAGCTACAGATGTAGTTTCAGGCTGTCTGCACATGCAGGTAAATAATGGTACGAGGCTTGAAATGTGGTTAATATTTTCATGGTTATCACCACAAATAGAAGTGCTAGAAACTTTTGAAATCTAAGTCTCTTGTGTATAATTCTGTACCAAGAAGAGCATTTTATAGTCACACACTGTGCAAGAAACTGTGATGAGTATAAAGGGTCTAGACAGAGAGAATGAAATTTTTTACAATAGCAGCAGGCTGACAAAAAGAAGAGGAATTTGATTTTTGGAATTAATTGAGGTTCTAACACAAAGCCATAATGGTAAGGAATCATAGATGCACTATAACATTCCAAAAATTGCACAATGATAGGCCAGTAAGAAGTGATATAGTTAAAACCACAGGCAATCAAAACATGGAAAGCGTTACACTGTGAGAGACAACTCATATCAGCTAAGAGGCAATGATCAATCAAGATATGTTTTCTAATTTACATTTTGCTTTACTCACCTAAACTATGAAGAAGGTTGCCTAATTTGTTGTATTAGCAACATTACATCTAAAAATCAAACAACGGTTTGGCACTATACACTAGCGATTCAAATAAAGCTAGACCAATGACCTACCCTCTGGAAGAAAATGTGGGCTAATCATACCTAATACTACTTACTCAACACTTTCAGCAGAACAAACACAAAGAAGAGGCACAGAAAAAAAAAAAGCAATCAATAAATATCACTAAATTGAATTCAGTTTGCTTAGGGAAATTCAAGATGCATTTATTCATCAGCTTCATTGAGCTGATGTTCCAAACAAAATTATCTATTGCCATGACTGTTTTATTTAGGAAACATTCAAAATTAAAATCCAGGGGAACAAAATCTTTATAGAAACACAAGGCTAAGTGATAATGCAAATTAATTAATACACTAGGCTTGCACTTATTAACACATCTCAACTCAGTTGCAAATTACAGTGAGTTTGTAAGCTTCCTCCTTGTTCTTACTAGGTTTTTGTTTCGTTCATTTTAGAATTGTCATGCAATTAACTCATGATTAACAGAAGAATGGAGGAGGGGTGAATTGCCATATGGGATATGTTGCAAGCAGAGACTCCTGTCTTTGCCCACACCATTTTTTTCTCCATTATTTAAACATTTTAACATTTAAACTGTGTGTGCACAGTACCTAGGCAAATAAAACTTGCAAGTTCTTTTTCTGGTAGGGATTAGACCGTAAATTAGATGTAGCACAGCAAGGGATGACAAATACACAGAAATACTAAGGAAGGAATATAGTAGAATGATGTTTATTATTCAGGAGACGAGAACTCTGCAGATGTTTGCTCACATCTTTTTAGATCTCATTTTCCTTTTGTCTGTTTTGTTTGCTAACACACTGAGCATCACTCAGCATGAGGATTAGACTGAGGTCATCAATGCAATGCTAACTGACGAGTTTTGTGAGAGATGCTTAAGGACCACTCGTAAATTTTATACAAAATATTTCACATATTTAAGATCAAACAAAAAAATTCTAGTGATTCATAACATGAAATCAGCTAAGGAAATGCAACACTGTAAACAGTAAGGCCTTTTTGATTTTTCTGAGGCAACACAGCTGAGCACAGAACAAAAGTATATCAGCATGCCTCATGACTCTGGGCTAGTTAGGTCCGAGCACTGTGGAGAAGTGATGGCTGTGCTGTGCAAAGTAACAAAGGCTCAAGTCCTAGAAGCCATCCTGTCACGGCAGCATAGGTGTTTGAATGCACTTACGCTGCCAGAAGGCAAGGGGAAAAAGATGGGCCAGTTTTAACTGCGCTGGTGTGAGAAAACCAGTGACCACATCTAAACTGGTACAGCAGTTCTGATATGTTCCAAGTGTGCTGCCTGACACTCCAGACATACATGAGAACACACAACACTCATTTCATCCGAATAAAGACTAGGTGATGTCAAATGCACTTGCGGAAATATCAAACTGCCATGCCGCTCTGTTATTTGCAGAGTCCCAACGCATGCTGCCTGAGTTTTTCAGCTACTGCATCACATCCACTCATCACAACTTATAAAGGCTGTTGTCAGCGTCTACCTGCCACAGTCACATAATTAGTCAGTTGAGACTGAAAAAAACCCCAGTTTTCTCAGATCAAAAGTAAAATGACTTTCAAAAGAATCACAGTGTAATGACAATGTGAAAACATTAATCCAAAAATAAACATACGCTCACCAGCAATTCTCTTCCCAATTTGCAGTGAGATTCTGAGTCTGTCAAATATGAGCTCAAACCCGTTAGAATCTCAGCAACCTTGGTCAGGGAGAGACCGCAGAAGACTACACAGAGATGATTCCCCTACATTGAGGCAAGATAATAAAAGTAATACCAGAACCCCCTCTTACAGAGAGGTAAAGCGTGAGTGAGAAGAGTAGGTACTGGTGGTTAGGTTAAGATGCCGTTCAGAAGGTGGTGTCAATGTACTTGCTGTACCCTATACAATGAAGAGAACTCTCCCAGTGTTGCTCCTGTCAGAACTTTAACTTAGTGGGTTATGGAAGTTGGAAGGGCTGTAGCAATATACTCAAGAATATTTGCTTCAGCGTGTAAAACCTGAACATACTTCTGCAGTCCCATTTTAGTTCACTAGTGAAAAGCAAAAAGGGGAAGACTCTATATCTGGTTTTACCAGAAATATGCTATTTAGAACAGTTTTCTTCTCAACCAGCCAGCATCCTATAAATATTTTCTCTCTGTGCACCTTACTCAGTACATGTTTCAATCTACCAAAGTTAAGACAGCGAAAAATCTGATTGAATGGATGCAGCGGACAAAGCCAGTGTACCACTTTCCAACCAGGTCTGTAAAAATAGTCTAAGTACTCTAAGACAGCTAAACAATGGTTCCTAGTATTTTATTCGTGGAGAAACACCCTTAAGTGAGGGATACATAATGAAATTCATCTGCAGTGCAGTACTTTATACTCACTGTAGGAAAGTACTAAAAAAATCCGTCTGTGGGACATAAATGTTTTGCAGTTTGCATAGGCTCCAAGGCTTCACTTTGGAAACCCCTGCTTTAGAGCATTTAAACAATCTGCATAGTAAGAATTACTAACTCGGGTTGCACTCACTATAGTCCCCAGTAATCAGCCTGATAAGTTTCCAAGACACTAACAGTTCTGTTCTGGATTTTATTTTTTCATTTTGTTTGGGTTTATGTTGTGTATTCTTTACATCAGACATTCTGCCTCCCTAAAAATATCCACTGGCTGCTACTTTTTCTGCATACCCTCTGATTTTGATGAGCAACGAGAATGCTATTCTTTTCTGGGACAGTTAGTGGGAAACATATTTTTCTACTTCTAACTTTTAAACCTAGTCTGAAGTCCCACAGACAGCTATCTTTATATAGTAAAACGTTTCCAGTGCACAGAGGGGAAGTGCATTCCTTCAGGGATTTGTGAGAGGTGTGCAAAGGAACAAAGGCTACAGCATATCAAGTTTTATTTATGCTGTTGTAGGACAGGTGTCCTTGCTGCAGAGAACTCCTCTCACACTGGTGGTCTCTGCTAAGAGGTAAATGATCAAACCAGGACAGTAATGCAATCCTTAAGCCCTGGGGCAGTCCTGGTAGGGAGGCATTACAGAAACTCATGCACCTGTCCTAAGAGTACACCAGGGACTTTGGTTTCCAGCTCAATCAAACCTGGTATCATTAGGGATGCATAAAAAATTGCACTGTAAACTGAAAACACAACACCTTCATACATTTATTTAACAGTTGATTTGGCAGCATGCAATTGAAAAAACACCAAAATAACCTACCAAGGAATACTAAGCACTCAAGGAATGGAAAAGGAGCACGCTAAGAGTGCACACCATCTGGACAACAAGATATTTGGCACCCATTTGCAGCTCCATTGGTTGACGAGCCTTTCACATAGAAGGTAAAATTCCTGCAGTGGTCTAAATTAAAGAACAAATGTACTCTATGTTTGTTAAAGATGCAGTATGTTGAGCAGTGTTCAATACAGTACTTTGCACGCTAATTAAAATTTGAAAATAGAATAAATGAAACTGAGTAAAAGTGATTAGAAAACTTATGTTTTAAGCTGTCAACTCACTCATGTTTTCCAGACGTTATTTGCCAGCAAATTCGGGTCAGATGCTCAAACTGTAAATTGCAGTAGTTCAGTTATGACAACTTGCATCACGGAGTATCTACTGCCTAGGTTTCGAAGTGTAGGCCCTGCTCTGACAGAGACTCTAAAAATGGGCTTGTGAAGTCCCATGTTTGTTTTCTATAGATCAACAGTTCCACTACCCTATTCTGTAGAGTACCAAGTGGCAAGCTACACCAAGCAGGCTTTCTGCCTAGTGTAAACTTGAGTTCCCATGTATTTGAAAGCTACTGATTATGAAGAGGGCTATTTGCTCGCTTCCTTTGTTGCTATTCTCATGGAAACACCACAACTTTTGCTTAAAGGAGAAGATAGTCTTTTGTATCTTCATGGATTTTAATGCGTGGTGAAAGCCCTCATGGGAATTCAGCCACTTGATTTGTCCTGATAGATACAAAAAATAAATTACAAAGGAGGCACCAGCACACAATCCAAGAGGCAAAAGGCATTTCTGCTATGCAACGCTTACAGGGTTTTTTTTGCCGATAAATGAGCCCATAATCTTCCATCACCAAAAAAAAAAATCCTCCTCTTGCATCTCTGTATGGCATCATCACAACAGCCCTGCAATTCTTGGAGCATGAAGCTTGTTCTTTCTATGAACTTCCAAAGTACATGGGGATCCAGTTGTGGGTGACTCTCTAGCCTCTAGCACAGCCCTCCTTTCTGCATCATGCTCCATTCTCTAATACCATTTTCCCCATACGACCTGTGTCTTACTAAACACCAGAAGGGAATGATTCTGAAGATGAGCCAGAACTGTGCAGTGAAGACAACCTGTTTCTTACAGGAATATTATTTCATTTCTTTTAGAAGTTAAAACGTATTTAGTGAATGGAGAGAGAATACAGAGGAGGGAAGGATGCCTCAGTTAAGTAGCTAAAAGTTGCTCTGTGGAACAGGACTTCTCTCTCCAACAAAGTCCCAGCGTAACCCCAGACAAGTCATTTAAGACAGCAACTGGGCTTGTGCATCCCTAACATTAGGGTGCTGATTAGACGCACTAATGATTTAATTTGGAGTTCTGAGCACTTGTAGTGGCTGCTGAAATCGATGGGATCTCTGCTTTGAATGAGTAAAGTATTATATAATGCTGTTAATCTCAAGAATGGCATCTTATTTACTTCACGTTGGGCATCCAAAAACTCAATACAGAACAAATCAAAGGGTTTATCACAGGAGGCTCTGAAACACCACACTGGACCTAGGGGAGGCATGAGTTATATTTTAAACAGAAATGGGTATGAAAAACACTGAAGAGTTTTCCACTGCATTCCGCAATGCTATTTTTAACATAATATACAAAAACAAAACCTGAAACTATGATCAATTTATTTGAGGGATGAAAAATGTGTATATGCACTAGCCAGAGTAATTTTATTTTACACCGATTAGATTAAATTATAAAGCAATGGCTGCAAACATATGCAGATTTTAATGATGGGCTGGAACGAAGTTTTCTGGTTCTTACAGCCAAAACTATATTTTTTTCTGATTATAAGCAATTTTGATGTAATACTCTGGAAACTGGGATATTGCTAGACTGGATGGAGAATTTTTTAACCACTGTGGAGAAGGCCAAAAATTGCCAATCCAAGTAGCAAGAAAAATCTTTTGGCTGAAGGTATAACACTTCTGTCTAAAATTTCACTATCTCTCTCGGGAATCCCTGCACAAAACAGGAGAGTGAAAGATCCCAGATCCGGAACTAGCAGGACGGGCAGGTGAAACAGAGGCCTGAGCGGTCAGTTGAAGCCTTCTTGGAAGCACTTCCACTTTTCTCATTTATTGTATAAGTAAATGAACTTGAGCCAGAGGCTGATTTCACAGAACAACAGGAAACTAATTTGTCTACCATTACTTGCTTATAAAAGCAAAGCTAGAAACCTTGGGAGTGTATGTATGTGTGTGTGTTTTGATATGGTGTGAAAGAACCACAGTCCCATCAAAGCAGTTCCTCTGGTAGTCTCTTCCTTAGTGAACAGTTAGAGTAGACGATGTAGAAATACTCTAGGTGCAATAGAAGACAATCTCCCAAATAATGCATCTTCACAGTAAGTGTTTTCAAGTCACTGGCCTGACTATGATGACAGAGGACCAAGATCTGAGGAACTGCTCTAGCAATCTCAGTAAAAGCAGCCATTTCTGCACTTTCACAGTTGTAACAGGCCCCCTATACACATCTGTTCTTGGACTACACTTTAACTACTATAGTGATTCATCCTGATACCTCCTGAACATGCTGAAGAAAGAGCAACTGATGAATGCATTAGCCCGCACATTCTGGCCCTCACCTGGAGTTACACAGCCTGGAGGAAGAGAGCTAGCTAGGAAGAATAAAATAAACCACTGACTGAAACAGGCTTGAAAAAGGAAGTGCTCCTCTGTATTTGGTAGGGTGATCTGGGTAGTATTAATCTTGGTTTAGTGCAAAACAAGTGCTGGATGGAGTAAGCAATTTACTGGTGTCTTTTCTAAGCCTGGTTTTCTACCATTTATTCTTACACATATTCTTATACATTGGCAAGTTTCTGTAGAGGAGTCTGGAAATGCAGACAGTATGGATTTTGGGGCTTACAGAGTGTTCTCTGCAGCAAGTTCACAGAAATTCCTTTTGTTATTTTGAAATTTGCTTTCAGTCTGAATTGGACTACAAGATACCCGAAATCTCTTCCAGCCTTACATTTCCATGAATAAGCTCAAAAAGGTCCCCCAGTTTCCCCAGAGATGGTAAAAGGACATAATCCTTCCCCAGATGGCCATTTCTAGCATCTTGCATTGGAGAAAGGATATTTGAAAGAGGAGTTCTCATAGAGGCATTTCTCTCTACTGTTCTCATCAGAAAAAAAAAAATATGGCTAAAATCGCTCTCTTAAAATTAAGTAAAAACTGAAAGGAACACACTGAAAGCACATTCTGTACTGCACCATTAAAAGACACACTCACAGCTAGCCCAGCAATTCTTCATTTTTCATCATATTGTCATAATTTTTGTAAAACTAAACCAAAAAAGTGATGCTATCTGAGATGCAAATTGAAAATTAACATTAGTCAGAGATGTTCTCAGCTCATTTGAAAGGTGATAATAGGTTGACTGAATCAACCAATTTGTTGGTTTGAAAGTAACTGAACAAGGATCTTAGGGTTTTAGAAGAATATTATTCCTCAAATAGAAGAGACATGTCTGTACTCTACCAGCAAATACCTACAAACCAGCAGCACTAACCTTGTACTATATAGGGAGTGTTCTCCTCTCTGACAGGTGAACGTATGGGACGAGGAGCAGGGGCTGGTGGCCTGTTCATGATAAAAGACCTGCGTTCTTTCCTCTTCTCCTCCTCCTCAGCCAGTATGAAATCGTACACAGATTCATCCAATTTTGCAAAAGTGTATGGGTGTTCCTCCTCGCCGTCTCCCTCGCATGTATCTTGGTCTCCTCTGTAGCGTGCTATTATGAGTCCCTCACCATGTTCTCTTTCACTTCTGTCCTCCACAGAATTCCTCTCTGAAAAAGTGAGGAATTATGTATAGGGTAAAGAAAGGAGATTAATGTTTAACTTAAAGATTTAAAGTTTTCTTAAGTAACTCAGGGACCTAATTTCACTTCTAAACTAAAATGCTCTGATTTTCAGAGGCTTCTGATCATGTAAGTCAGTAGAAAGGATGTCCCAAAGGAATAATTCAAATTTCAGGGCCTCCTCATGATTTCACATCACATTATCAAAAACTGATGCTTAGCTCTTAGCCCCCAAATAAATGGGCTCATTTAAAAGAAATACTGAGTGTCCCACTTTCTCCCACAAGAGTCACACAAACATGTCCTTTAGCGGTGAAGCCAAGTAAGTGGTACCTGTGGCCCGTGGCATTTTGGAAAGTCAGGCTATTTGTTACCTGTTGCAACAACGACTTAAGAATTGAAACTTATTTTAGAAAAGGTTGAGTTTTGTCTTTCCTGCATTTTCAATGTCCCACTTGGGTTTGAGAGCTTTACTAAGATCTACTAGAGGACAAGGTGAAAAAAATTTAAAAAGCCCCTTACAGTGTAGATGAAATTTATGACCTCTTGTCCTGGTTTGACTCGATACAGTACTCCATCCCATACACATCATGCTCGGAATAAAGGTGAGGGATCACAGGGGTCACTCCCTCTCCCTTTATGGCCAGGGGCCTGAGGGCACTGATGGGCTCTAACAGCCCTAAGCAGCCTCACCTGGTGCTTCCACCCACACCTGTGGCCCAGGAGCCTATTTAAGCTCAGCATGGGGCTGTTAGTGGGGGTCCTGGTGATGTTGCAGGGTGCTGCTCTCCAGCTCTACCCAGCTCCTTGCTTAAGCATCTGAGGAGGACTCTACCCAATTCTTCTACTTTTGATCCTGTATCCAGCTCCTGCCTGCTGCTGAGTACAGTCCGGGACTTAACTGGGGTGTGCCCCACAGCACCCGGGTGACATATTTGTCATTGGTGGGGGGAGCTTGATATTGGTTTTTTATTTATTTGTATATATTTCATTATTTTTTTTCCTATTATTGTAATACATGATTATTGTAGTTAGATTAAAGCTGTTTTAACTTTTCCAACCCATAAGTCTCTTTCCCTTTTCTCTTCCCTCCCCCCACCCCCAGTTTGGGGAGGGAGTTCAGAAAGAGCGTTTGTCCTTTGTTTAATAGCTATCCCAGCTTTAAACCATGACACCTCTTATAATCTATGCTAAGACTACTGAAACTTCCACACTCCAATAACTTTCCTGACTCTCTGTACTCCATGTATTTCATATATGTCATAGTACAACTACTCAGAACTTACTTTCCTTTAGCTTTAACATTTTACGGCATTAAAAGGAATTTATGAGTTTCCCAATACCTGGGTTTGTTTTGATTTATCTTTAAAAGCCCCACATACTGTTAAGAGTTAGAAGCTGTTACTGAGGCTGGTGTTCCCATAAATGTTTATAACTTCCTTGTGCTGAATACTCATCTTTCTTGTAAAACCAGTAGACCTGCCTGGAATTCTTTTACTGAGTCACATTTTCCTCATGTTGTAATCTATTGCCTGTACCTGTGTGTCAGCTAAACCAGGCTGTGGCCACTACTGGTGTTTTCAATCCTTTGGCTGCTTTTTAAAGAATTGTTTTATCTGTTTGTGTATTCAGAGGGCCTAAACAATCTTTGTAAGTGTGATACGCTTTTATAAACGGGACGTATTACTAATATGCATTATCAACATGTATTCTGGCTAAGATATAAAAACGTTTTAAAACAACTAGTGGGATTAATACACCTGCCATATTTAGTATGAAAAATATTTTGTTTCCATGTCACTATAAAAGTTCTGTTTCTTTCTACATAGGATATTCTTTATTTTAACTCCCACAGGGGGCACTCTCATGCCACTACCAAAAGAAAGACGCCAAGAAGAGGGGACTTGCCTTTTAGGTATTCCACAGTAATACCTAGAGCAAGTGGCTGACTAAAAATGATGCAAGGACTCATCAGAGCTCCTCTTTGAAAGCAAGCATCATCCTCACTTAAGGAATATCTGACACCCCCCACCCCATTTCCCAATGATGAAACCAAGGCTAATACTTCAGGAAAATTCACAGTGTGTTCTAAATGAACTATTCACAGAGGAGCGTTTTCAGACAAACTCTGCCTTACCAGCACAGGACTGCATAGCCGAGGAACCTTCTCTGCTGGTACCTGCATACAGACAACTGGCATTTGGCAGAGAGGGTCACATTACTACTTGATGGGATAGCCATAAGAGCTGTTCCAAGGCAGGCATTTATATCAAACCTACATTGACAAATCCTATGTGCCAAACCCGACCTCTCATTTATGCACACATATAGCCGCAGTTGAGTGTTTTGTCAGAAGCAAAACACATCTTTAACGTGAATTTTATTCTGCCCCTCTTTCTCTTAGAATCGACTTGTGACTTCCTGCATATAGCTAGCTTTTTCTTTCACAGCAGAAAACAGGACAAAAAGCTACCCATAGCAGGCTATAAGGCTAGAAAGCTATTACTATCTACTTACGTGAACTTCAAAGTGTTGGTGATTTAAGACTCTAATAGGTTATGTGACATTTAAAAACAGAGTTAACAGTAATAACCAGTGGAGAAAATGAGAAGCAATTTGTGTGGATGCTTATCAGTAGTGTCCACGGCAAAAAAGGTGGTTTTTTTTCCTATGCAACTATTTAAGACTAGTATTTAAGCTTGAATTCTTTTGCATACTTATTTTTCCCAATGAGAAAAAATTATAATAATCCCTTCTGAAACAGATGCAAAGAGTATTTTGGGCTTCTCATCACTTGAATGAAACTGCAACACTAAATTTTAGATTTTCACTGTTGGGCAGAAGAAAAAAAGAAAAAAATGGCACAGCATTTCACTGGAGGTCACAATTTCTTCCTCTCTTTTAAATCTGCACCACAATATAACTTTTTATTTCTAACCATAACATTGGCTAAAATGTAATAAAATACTATGTTACTTCTCTCCACACAGTCACTTGCTATTAATTCTCCCAGTGAAATTCCAAGCTGTATTAAATGAAGATAGTATTTAATATTTTAAAATGGCAAATACTTAAGTCAACTTGACAAAAATACAAGCTCAATCTTTTGTTTCAAGCCTCTCCTGTAAAGCTAATGCATCATGTATTATTTGGCAGTTCTCTGAGATGGGCAGAGTAAGGAAAACCTGAACCCAGTAAGCTCATATGACAGTATTAGCTGACATACCTGGTCATAAATATCTTGATGCAGCAAAGTTCAGATGCACATGCTTGCTTTGCAGAATTAGGGTCATACTGCCTAGCTACTACTGTTAGAAGTCATCATCGTACATAATCTCTACAGCAGCACCTAGTCTGCACTTACACATATTTGTATCCAGGGTAGTTTTCCTCTGAAGATCCTACCTTGAGATAAATTGTGCAGATTGTCCTGTCTTAGGATGCCAGGCAGATTTCGAGGGGGAGGAGGGGGTGGCCTCTTACACAAAAAGCAGTCTCTTCTGTTCTCTTTGAGATCATCGGGTATGCTGGCATACAAAGTGTCAGAACTGTTGTGAAAGCCGTATGAATCTTCCTCTTCTTGATCTTCATGTTCTGTCTCCTCTCCATCATCTTTCTTTTCGTCATCCACCTCAGCTTCTTCTTGTTGGCATCTTGATCCAATTCCATATTGGTCTCCTGGGTTCTGCTTGGCTTTTAACGCTAAAGAATGCATTATTTAATTTAAAATTTGCCATCTGGAAACATTTCCTGTTTCAAGGATTCCCACAGAAGTAAAACAATGGCTAATAAAACTTTTATGGACTAATACAGTAGGAAAGCTGTCAAATACATACTGTCAGTGAGCAGCTTTTAAAATATTTACCAAATCAACAGTGGAAGTTTTTATTATATTTGCCACTCTGATACACATCATCTTCGTGCAAGCAATGTTAAACTTTTCTAGAGCCGCTGTCAGAATGAAGTCACACACACCTACCTTGCCTCCGCAATTTTTATGACTTGACTTTCAATGCAGCACAGTGCAATACTTAGTAAGATAAAGCCATAGCTCACATAGATGTGTAACTTGATTTTCTACAATGGGGTTTGTGTGCTTATTTAAATCTCTCTAAAATGAAACAAACATTGCCCCTGTGAGACATGGCTGTACTCCTGTGGAAATGGAGCTCTTCTGTCTTTAGTGGCCTACAGTCCACGAAACCAGAATATAGTGGAGGGATGTGAAAGCGTACATTTTAATCATTATGTACAGCATCAAGATTTGGGTAGTCAACCTCAGTAACATAACACAGTGAACTATACAACTTCATCAGCAGCCTTACGGTCAGTGCATAGCCCTTCAGGGTAGGCTTCCATTCTGAGTTATCGTTTGGTGATGCCTTTCTTTCACTACTGATTCAAATGTGAGGCTAGGGCATTTAACTGGCTAACGTGGCCAGCTGTTTACAATCCATGTTCTTCTTCCACGTATCCACCCTGAGCTGTTCCCATACACACCGTGACTGAGACTGTGAAAATGTATCAGGGCTAACTAGGCTTCTAGCTCACATTTTTGTAGTGTCTATCATCTACCTAGATGTGCTAAACCAACTGGTGTAAACTTAGCAAATAAGAAACATCCTTTTCATACAGATTATGAGACAGTTGAAAAGATAAAATTGTCAACAAACAGATAAGATAGAAACAGGATAAAGTTCAGCTTTATAGATCCATGATACTATAAAACATGCCAAATATATGCCATCAGTAAACGCAAACAAGCAATTTAGCAGTTTCAAGGGGAATGCATATGACGACACAGATTATCAACAAGCTTGTCATCAATCTACACTTAGTTGCAAAATGTCTACTACCTGTGCCTCCCCTTATACGAAGGCTGTTCTCTGAGAACTTAGAGAATTCAGCTGTTTTCTTGATTCAGAGCAGAGAACACAAATTTCCAGAATTTACCAGGAGGGGTAGTTGCACTGAGGTTTGTTTTACTGAGCGATGACTTTGTTATCATCACTGAATCCCTCGCCTTCTCCCTGGAAGCAGAACATTTGCCCTCCCTGGAAGTTGCAGTAACATGTAGAAATTGAAAGTATTAAAATATTTTGCCTCCTCTATTTGGCCATAATCCCACTCATCTCACTCCCACTTAATACAGTACATGCTTTGTTACCGACAAAGCTGTCTACCAACATGACTTACTCGCAGCTGGTTGAGTTTCTGAGCCCAACATAAGCATGTAAGTGTCATCATCTTCTGCTTCCTCCTCGCAATTGATGAAATTATCTGCTGTAATAATCTAGAAAGAAAAATAAAGGAGAACATTTGTTTGGGTGACATCATCCCCAAGCAAAGCTGTGCAGGGTCAGTGACAAAACTATTAGCCTGAGGAGAAACAGCAAGATTTTCTTCTTTTGATTCTATCTAAAACTTCTTTGTATTTTGCAAAGATTGCAGCAGAGATTTCTCTCCTACCTTCACATTCTGCTAGCAATTCAACATTCAACATTCTGCTAAGGGAAAAGTGAAGACAGAAGTTCATGCACTTGCAACTATGTAGTGGTACATGTAATATAGGCAAAAGGAACGCATGTATCTGAGCACATATAAAGGACACAAGGTTCTGCCATGAAGTGAAACCCAAGTTTGCACAGCAAGGATTGAAGCTGATTAATCTTTCCTTAGCACTGCGCTGGGCTGTCCAGACAGTTCCCAACTCTGCTCCCAACTGTGAAGCACTCATAGGTAATGAGAAAGATCAGTAACAGAAAAACAGAAAGTCTATAGGACATTACTGAATAGCTCAAGGGTGCACAGAGTGCAAGAAGTTTCTGGAGAGCTCATTACAAACAGTTCCTCTATCCTAGTGGTTGGTACCAAAAGCTGTGTGTGCACTGAAAAAGCAGAAACGGGACTGCAAAGCATGTTAGCAGTTCTACCTCAGTGCCCAAATGTGGCAAAGCATTGTTTCTTGTTCCTCTAGAAAGCTGTTATGTTCACACAGCGCTATTCAAAATTAGCCTCAGAAGGGTCAGAACAATCGGTTCTCTAAAACGTTATCAATGCATTTCTTCAAGCAGAAGTAGTACAAACTTCTGCTCACCCATAACCATTAAGAGCAAACTTGTAACACAACTACAGTTCTGTTGTCTTAAAATACACAACACATACTTGTTAATTGTTGATTTTCAGAAACAAATTGAATTTCTAAAGGTGACAGTTTTTTTTCAAGGAACCCAGCAGGACCTTGATTCCCATGTAAGTGTAATATGAAACTATCCTGCATAGACACAACAGAGCCCTCAATAATTATTCAGGAATTTGAATCACAAAATGTTAACTCTGGGGGTTTGAATACACTAACCCCAAAGCATGTAGGCAAACAGCATGGTCCATATATCATCTGGTCTACAAGATTAATTACAAGCAGATTAGTGGACAGTGAAGTCAAGAGGAAGAACTGATGAGCAGTTATACCCTTCTGCATGGTGCAGAAACTGATTCCCGTGAGCTTGTGCCAAACTCCCAAGAAGTTTGATCCTAGTTATCCTGCTGCCTCTTGGCATCCACAGCCACTGTCTCGGGGAAAGAGGTCTCAGGCCCTACATTAATATTACTGCATGAAAGGGGAAAAAGTTTGCAGAAATAGTGGGTTTTTCTGGGGAACTGAGAATGCCTTCTTCCCTGCTGCTCTTATACGCAGCTGTCTCAAGAATGCCAGTCTTAAGACAGTGCAGCCATCGTGTGCATCATGGCCCACTTTGCTTCGCTGCATTAAGAATACGCCCGGATCTCCATAAAGCTATGCCTGCCTCCAACAATAAAGTATTAATCTCTGCCTTCTATGCCTCATATAATGTTCACATCAGTGAGAGAATCCTCTATTTTGTTTGGACTTCCCCCGTTTATCTGGTTCCCCTATTCTTCACAGAAACAAGATTATCTCTTAAAAGTCCTTAAGTTAGAGCTTTTCAGAGTATTTATTTTCAAAAGATTTAGGCCTACATGTGCTAAATGTACCTGTACAGTTAGGGAAAACAAGGCCTTCTGACAAGTTCTGTGTTTCCCCTGTGAACAGAGGATGTGTGCAGAAGAACTCAAGCAAGCAGAGCTCTAGATGTATTAAGCTCTTCTTCTATTACAGTGGAGTACCACACCAGAAAAACTCTTTCAAGGTGTTCACTTTTATCTTTGCAAACATGAAGTACACGAGGATACACAGTTGGCAGAATGAGGTCCAAAGGGTAAGTGGAGGAAACAAATGGCACTTTCTGATTTTCTTCTTCAGCATAAATATTTCTCATCTGAAGGACAGCTGGTGACTCACAGGAAACCAACAGAATACATATGATTGATATGCATCTTTGGAACCTGAATGTTTCAGAAGATTGAAGGTCAGCCTGCCCTGCTAGCTTATGGTGGCTCCTCTGAATCTTTGAGAAGTTGGGTCGCAATTCAGAAGTTCAGACCATGACTACACTTCCTAAAAGCCTCCTGGACCTGGGAGACCCAGAAAAGCTGAATATATGGAAACAGTCTTCAACTATGTATGTTTACACTAGAACAAGATTCTGTATAATATATAAATTATCGATAAAAAGTTTCCATTGGCACTGGGCATGATGACATCGTGCAGCTGAAAATGGTGCAGTGTCTACAAAAGC
Organism: Steatornis caripensis; assembly: GCA_013398225.1. Lineage (NCBI taxonomy): Eukaryota > Metazoa > Chordata > Aves > Caprimulgiformes > Steatornithidae > Steatornis > Steatornis caripensis. The sequence continues at coordinate 188,425 of VZSC01013936.1, read as the reverse complement.
AGTGGAGAGTGTCCTTATTTGAGAATGCAAAGCAATGTAGCTAAATCAGAATGCTGCCATGGCTCAGCTCACAAACCTTGCCATGATGCCCTGAATGAAACCCCATTACTTTTAGGCTTCGAATGTCTTTTATATAGGCTGTATCACATAATTTGAATATAATAGCATAGCCAGCATGATGTTTCTACAGTAGGATTTAGGGTGTGGTGTACATTATGCACATAGACCTGAACTTTAAGAGTCTTTTGAGTCTGTTTGGCTGAAAATGGCTCTTTGATTTACACTGAGATTTCTTATGGATGTCAAGCCACCTTCCAAAGGATGAATTAGCTTTACTGGAAACCGGTATTACAAAGAAAGGTATTAAAAGCTGTTGTTGTCAGCACAGAACTGCTCACAACAGACTACTGAGAAGGGCTCTGAATGTTTGAAAGTCTAGTTTGTGAGTTAGCAAGTAAAATTTCTTTACCTCAAGATGCAACAGGAATGTTGGAATGAATTGAAAGTCCTCTGAGAGAATCATAGAATCATAGAATCATAGAATGGTAGGGGTTGGAAGGGACCTCTAGAGATCATCTAGTCCAACCCCCCTGCTAAAGCAGGTTAGCCTAGAGCAGGTTGCACAGGAATGCATCCAGGCGGGTTTTGAATATCTCCAGAGAAGGAGACTCCACAA
>VZSC01013936.1:166691-176761 GCA_013398225.1 Steatornis caripensis | reverse complement strand
CCCTTCCTTCACATACTGAACTGTATGTATCTCAACCCACCAGTTTTCTTACTTTTGCTCTTCCTATTCTCTCTCTCATCCCACTGAGGTGGGGGCAGAGGGGGCAAGTGAGCAATTGTGTGGGCACTTAGCTGCTGGCTATGGTCAACTCACCACATTAGATAAGTATACCCCCATAAAAAGGGACATGTATGGCGTAACGTTAATTTCTAAAGCTTTTCAGGCTATGCCAGCATCAGCCATGATGCAGTGAATGCTTCCTCCCATCAGTTCATGACAGTTCTCAAGAAGCTGCTGTCCAGCTCAAAACTGCTCTGGCGTAGCTTCATCTAGATCCCTCACACCTCCAAAACTCACACTGTAATGGAACAAAAATGCTGTAAGTACTATAGAGGATACTCAGCTTAAGAGAAGTAGAGCATCTGCAAATGCTCATTATCAATCATCATGAAAGCTCATTAGCTCTGAAGAGCTGTTTGATTCTCTTAGAAAGCAATAATATAAAAAGGTAAGAATTTTAGCTTTGTAAAGGATAATTATGTTTTAGATGACCATAATATCAGCTAGGAGTGTGAAATGTTTCAAATATTGCAGGGGTACAGCAGCTAAATAATGGGTAGATAGAAATGCACCTGAAAGGGTATAACCAGGTAGTGGAAGAGCAACACTTGTGGAAAATTTAAGATTAGCACAATCGAACAGCTTCTGCTTAAAAAAAAAAAAAAACTAAATAACTGGCATTTAGCAAGGTTTTGGGCCACTGAAATAATTAGTGACTCTACCTGGAAGGAAAAGAAGAGGATGGAGAAGGCATCGAGGAAACGCATCAAACACGTCTACAGCCCATGAGCCTTTCAACCCCCTTCCAGTTGAATGAGGACAAACATGGTCTGGCTGAGGAAAAGAACATGCAGTCTTTCAGTATGATGTTCTTCAAAGCTCCGTGCTCCAGATTACTTAAAAGTATGTCATGCACTGGAGCCAAAGATAGTGGCATATATCCTACTGGCAGAACATTTATGATTTATCAGTGGGCTCTAGCTCTCCAGCATCAGTAAATTATTCCTCATTTTCTGCCCCGTATTCTATGTATACACTGCACAGTCCTACTCTAACGTGTTAAGCAGATGCTGTATTTTGCACCGGAAGAACTGTATTTTAGAAGCTAATAGTCACTGTATTATTTGTCATTTCCACTCAAGTAACAGAAATTTCTAAGCTCTCTGGTGACCTCTGACAGCCAGCTCTTTTCCCCCTAATCCTACTGCACACCCAGAAATTTTTCTTCTTTCACAGAAACCAGGGGCAGTTTTGCTCTGTCTAGCCAATGTTTTTTTAATATTGAATTAAAGGGGAGTGGGATAAAGTGCCTAAAGCTGTGAAATGCCATGGTATTTCCAGAATATGTTCCACATACATATGCTATCAATAGAGTTTTCAGATACAGATTTGAATATTCAGGTTCTTAAAATCATCTTTACATTCCTAAACAATAGCTAAGAGAGAATTAGATTAGCAGTTGAAATAGCAGTTATTACCTGTACTGCACTCAACTGTGTCAATTAAAAAGCTACTGTTCTCAGGCTGAGCATATACACACCAGCAAAAATTATCTAGTGAAACATTTCTTCGGTGGGGAAAACATTGGTATAGCATGTGGTAAAATTAGGCACTTTATGAGAAAAGCAGGAAAAAAGGTAAAACATAATTTCCCCTTTGAAACATGTATCATGTAAATTATACCTCTAGTCACTCAAATAATTAACTTCTGTAGAATTTATTTTTCAAAGGCCAACCAAGGTCCTTCTCTTATTTCCACTTAACTCTGAATGGATCCAAACTTGGCGCTTGTATTGGCTTTCAGACTCAAATATTATGAAATTGTTGCTAGTACCCTGGCCAATCTGTGCTATTCCTTTAATTCCGATACATCTTCGTGTATAAACTGAAGGATGGTGATAGTGTAGCCAGAACAATAGAAAGCGAATGAGAAGTCAGGCTCTGCATCTCCTTCTCTTTTTGTAAAATGGAGATGATAATTTTTTCATTCTGTAAGCAAGTTTCAGGACTTGGTAAGAGGCTGCAATCTACTTTGAGACCTTTGGACATCAATTTAAGTGAAAGCTCTTCTCTCTCTCTCCCAAAAAGACAGTCTGTGCATTTGATCGGTGACCCCTACACTATTGCCTTCAGACCAATCATTTCCCTTTAAGGTGCTTTGTTGATTTCACATATTTTGGCAACAGTTGGTTTTATTTGAAGGCTATATATTTACTACTTTCAAACTGCAATCCATTGTCTCAGAAACAATTCCTGCATGTACAGAAAACAGCCTAAGGAGGAAAAAAAAAAAATCTAATTTGGGTCTATTCTGCATACAGCATGCAAACAATATGAAGTTCATCTTCATGGCTTCTACCAGCCCTTCAACAACCCAGACCCCCAAATAGAGGAGAGAAGGTGGCAACAGAGAAAAGGAATACCAAGTTACATTTTACAAAGTCAAACCAAGGGACTGGCAACTCAACAAAACAAAATTCTTCCCAATGATCTGTTATGTAATGTAAAGTAACATTGGGGTTCACTTGAATACTTCTATGCTTTTATGTTTGAGAAAGAAATTACACAACACGGAATACGAGTTCACAGAAGATGCTAGTGAAAGAAATAAAGGTTTATTTGTCTTAATTTTATCAGGTACGTCTCTCTGACATTGTCCCGTATCTTAAGGAAAATATCTAGTCCTCTTAGCTTTGTTTGTTCTAGGAACAGCAAAAAACCAACAGCGAGCAGTCACCTGTGCTTTGATACTCTTTCAGAGAGTAAATCTATATGATTTGTACCAGGGGCCGTATGACTCTCAGTGACCTATTGTGAAACCTGCTGTGGTATGTGGTCTCTGTCCCTAGATGAGAGTATCCTTGTTGATCTATGGTGTTACATTTGTACTGTCTTTATCACAGTCTGTCATCCACTGTAACTGCTTTCCATATAAACCAAATAAGCACCTAAATATATGTTACTGGCAGCATTGTATCCCCTCAGAATTTTTTATGAGCAAATAAGGGTTGAACAGCATAATGTACTGAATTGTATGCTATAATACCATAAAATCTGTCACAGCTGAGAAAAGGTTAAACAAATATGAGTGTCTTGCATAAATCTGAAAGAAATACACTCCTTGACTGACAACTGAAATACAATTAGTTGCTGCTTGCAGGAAGCAACCGGGTGCCTGCTGAAAGTCATAAAATTTACTTTTGATCACATGACAAGTGTTGAGGCCTACTTCTGCTTCAGGAGGGCAAGAGAGATGTAAAGACAAATTATAACTTTGAGACACCAATCTATGTAATTTCTGTAAAAAAAGTTTGTAATATTTTTTCGTCTCGATTTTAGGGGACGAACCAATCAAACTTGGGTAATCAGCCTTCTTTTATGCTAACAACATCAGTATTAGAAAATGCCTAGCAAGCATAACTCACTAAAAAATGTATTTGACAGCCATTTTAAAGGCAGCTGCTACTAGATTAGAACTCTTGATATGAATATGGATCTCATATATTACCTTTTCAATGAGCACTTTCAGTTCTCAGGACCAGAAAGAAAGAACAAAAAACAAAATAAAAGCTGAGGTGGTAAGAGACAATAGAGGAAGAGAGAAAAAGGGGAAAGCGACTTAAATCTGAGACTCATTGTGTGGCTTCCTACAGCATCATGTTCTTATTTAATACTGGTAGTGTTAGTCAACTGCAATTACATTTGCTGTCACTTATTTTTCTAATTTACAGTCAGGATCCAGAAGCTTTGTTACTCAGTTTTATAATATAGAGCAGTGGGCCAAGTTTTGCATTTGGCAGACATACCAGCTGCATTAGAGTAAAACAAGATGCTAATGAACCTGAGATGTAATGCATTAGTGGATTGTTTTTTTCCTGCTCCCATCTCTCTCTCAGACACCTTGTAGCCACTACTATCAATAATACAACACTAGACAACAGAAAAGCAATATAAGCAAGGAGAGACATTGGAGTTACTACGCAATTGGATTCTACCTTTTCACTTTAGATTTTTATAAGGGAGTTATTGTTTTTCCCTATGAGGACATATAGCAATTTTTAACTAACTTGTTCCCCTCCTTCTCCTCTCCCCCTAACACCACATAGAAAATAGCTATTGAGTGTAAAGATTAGGTAACTTTAAAGAGCTTAGGAGCTGGAAGGAGCCCAGCAGCAGATGGGAAGATCAGTAGCAGCTAGTTACAAAAGGAGACCCATTTTATTCTTTCCCACGGGGCCTCTGCAAGCCACATCGCACACATTTTGCTGCAACATGTGCATGCAGGATAACACTCTTGGGGCAGATCTTCATGTGTAGTAAAATGTATGTCAATCTCAATGGGACTATAATACTTTACATTAAACTCTAAAGCCTATATTTTGTCTAAATAGGTGTAGCAGCGTAAGAAGAATATCTGAATCGAAAGGTCTATAAAATGCGTCCATAAAAATGGGTCTGTGGAGGAAAAAAAGAGTTCCAGACAAAGGGACTACTGCTACCAACTATCACTTCAAAGTCACTTGTCACAGCTGGACCTCCTATTAAATGTAGTTACCCTGGCAGGCAGAAATAAAAAAGCAAGATAGAGATGGCACTGTATAAACTGTTGCCCATAGCACTCTGGTATTGGTTTTCAATGGACTGCTGAGTGTCCTGCCTTGTCTTTTTGTTTCTCTAATTGTTACAGTGTGAATTCCCTTTTGTGGAAATCTAATAATGTGTATAAACTCTGATACCGAATTCCTGTGATGGGCAAATCTTTGATATTCACGTTTCACTGAACAAACTCACAGTACGTGTAACTTCATGCAGCAGTGTATGATGCTGAGGAAGTTTAGAAATCAGATTTATCGTGGAGGGTGAAAACTATTCTTAAATAATTTCTAATACTGAAGAGAGGTTATTTATTGTCACAGCAGGCAACCGTGGAGCATTGAGAGATAAAACTTTGCCGGTTGAGGAGGAATGGGTGAATAGGAAACCTTAAAATTAAATATATTTTTAAATTCAAAAGCTTTAGCAGACACCATAAAGAAGAGAAAATGCTATTGTGGAGGAATTACAGTTTAAAGAATACAAAAACCAGCATAACCCAAGCGTATTTCATATTGGTATTTCCATTCCTGCCTAAAATGTTGGAAAGGTTCGTTTCCTCATGAGTACTGGATGAACTGTTGTGTTGTTGAGGGCTGAGGAACTCAAGAATAACAAAAAAAATTAACAATATACCTAAGGGACAGGAGTGACATACAAGACCAAATATCTGGCTTTAACAAACTGGTTAAAAATATGCAAACATTCCTGAAAAATAGGCAGTCGCATGATAGATTAACATGAAACTTGGCAATTTTGCTCAATCTCCAGCCTGTCTCTACTTCAGCAGCTAGGCAGGCAGGACAGACTGACAGGACAAAGGCAGAGATTGACAGATGAACAGGGCCTAAGTCATGAATTCATTGACTTACTACACCGTGGAGCATCAGGCTCTAGCTAACTCATGCTGAAATAGCAAGCAGTAAAAATATCACACAGCAACAGATACGATCAATGCAGAAGATACATGGCTCTGACACTTGGTCACGCCTGCAATTCAGTGTTCCATGGGTAACTTGTTAACGCTTCATACCTTAAGGCGGTTACAGACTATTGCACTCATGTTTATTATACTTTAGAAGAGCTCAGGTTTAATAAATGAAAACCAGCTCATGAGTACTGAGCAGACCCCAGCTGATTTCATTGTTTCTTTACAACCAGTTCAAATGGGATGCCTCCCCTTCAGCACAGCAGATTCTGCAGTCATGCAAGTACATTGTAGGACTGATGCAATGGAAATACCAAAAGAATACAAACACTACCTATGTTTTCCAGCGAAAAGATAAGACAAGTTAAATGTTGACACTTCACTAAAAAACATTTTAGTAACGATGATGGTGCTTTGGCACATCTGGAAGGAAGGGAAAAAGAACTGAAACACAAGCAGATTCTCTTGCTTTGGATATTCTTTCCAGGATCTGTACAAGACTCATAACCCCTCGACATGCTGCCACAAGGCAGATCATGGAACTGGACTCCACAGCCCAAGTATACACATCATGCAACATTTTCCCTTCCCGTAAGAGAAGACAAACTAGGGAAAAATAAAAAATCATACCTCTCTCCTGTGCAGTTCAAGCTGCACAGTTTTGGAAACTATGGGGTCCTCTGTGCCCTAGATTTGTCCTTGAAGTGAGTGAGCAGAGAAGAGGCAATAAAATGTTTAATAGAAGGATGGGAGAATAGATGAACACACTACTACCAAGCTCACTGTCTAATAACAAATGATTAAACACAAGAGACTGAATTGAGGTTTTATACTTCAGCAGTCATCCAGTATAGAAACTCAGGATGGTTATTTATTGACTCAATTAAAATCTTAATAGATTAATGACAACCTTCTTTCTATGACAAGGCATTGATGTTTCTAGGGAGACGAAGTATCAGTACTTAAAGTAACACTACTTTTACATTGTGGTAGACCAATGGAATTCCCAAAGTTAACATAAAAGACTGGTATTTTAGAGGGAAAAAACATGTTATCTGAAGAGATTATTTCAAGGAAATATTACAGTGTTGTTTGTCACAACCCATCTCCACATATGGAAATAGTGACTATGACTTTTCATCCTAATTTAGTGAAATAGGCAAGTTAGAAGCTTTAGGGACAGCTTTCATTTACATTTATGTATTTAAATTGTTTTGCTTTAGATATTTCACTGTTCAACCAGTCAAGACATTTAGATTTTCCTTTTTTTGCCAGTTTAACTTTTTGATTGCCTTATACAATAAAACACCGCCAATGTTTAAGATGCAAATGTTCAATTTAGAAAAACATGCAGTGTCCAAATTGTTTTTGTTACTTTAAGAAAAACAAATAGAAACCTCTGAAAACTAGAGCTCTGCAGAACCCCAAAGTACTGGCACAGAAAGGGCTTGGTTAGAGGTTTTTGTCTCCAAACAGCTTGGAAGGCCCAAACAAATGATTTGTCCTCATGGTTCTCCGTGCAGTACTGTATATCCCAAAACTCACACCCAAACTATGCACACATTGAGTTAAAAGCAAGCAAGTAATGAGGAGAGAGCTATTAAGACCAACAGAGAGAAGTTTTAGGGAATGAGTTATCTCTTATCTCGTGTTTAACACCTTGAAGGTCTCTTACCTAATCAACGTATCAGAAGATCATTTACTAGCCCTGTAGATTTTCAGGCAATGACCTATATAGCCACAAAACCCCCTCACCTGGTCAGACAAATTCTTTGTATAAATTTTTTGTTTCACAAAGCATCTAAGCAAGGGTGCCAATCTCTGAAACACATTATGCTTTCCATTGCAGTTTTCTGTCAAATTAATCCACATGAATATAGATATCACAGCCTAAAATACTTTGCATCTTCAGACATACCCCCAAATAATACATAGAATGTATTAATGTAACATAATTACAAAAGTTAATCTACATCAGTACATCTTGTGGAAGACCTGAGTCACACCCAAGTACTTGTAGGCTGTATATGCAAACAGGCTTTCACTCAATTACAAGGTAGAAATTAATTGAGCCACCTAATTTTCTTCTATTCACAGTACTAAAGGTGTCATTGTTGTCAACTGTTGCAATGTGCAGAACCCAATACTTGAAAGACATTTTCCAAAAAAACCCAACCCTCCCCGAAATCTCCAAAAAACATACCACAATATTATATATAGCCACCAAAAAGAGATAAAATGAGAGACAAAGAGTGAGAAGGAAAGTAATGAAGGAGAAAATAACATTAAATCAAGCTACAGTGCTTTTCAACAGAATACTCCCAATATCATGCCTCCTCTTCAGGCAGAAGAAGAGATAACTCTCAGAACTCAAATTTGGCAAATAAGTTAATGTTCTTCATATGAAAAGCGGGCCTTGTATGTACATGCACACACAGTATTTATGAAACCACTTATGACATCTGTGGCTGAAGGTAAATAGTTGCTACATTACAGGCAGTACTTCACAAATGCAGCAATTCCTTAAATATCAGTGGAGCAGCACAGCAATCTCCAGTCTTTTACACTTAGCAGATCCACTGAAGACAAGTTTTGTTTGTTTCTTTTGTGGAGTTCAAAAAGAATAAATAGATTGAGAGTGTCTGGAGATAATTGCAGTGACTCTTGTGAAAGAAATGGAAAAACAGAAATGAGAAGATCCTCTGGAAGCTCCAGTAAGCGAGCACTACGAGAACCACGCTGATTCACTGACTAAATTTGATGTGGAAGAGCAATACTGTGCATACCAAGGAAGAGCAGCAGCTGACCTTCCTTGAACAACAAAATGAAGAGTGGTATATACCCAGGGAGGCAACTTCCTACCAAGACAAGAAGAGAATTTACAAACCATGACCCAACATCCACTGAAACAAACAAGTTTTGCACTGGCTTTAGTGGCTCTCACAGCACTGATGCCATCTTCAACTCCTGTTAACCACAAACACCACCACTTAAACTTCCTCTTCAAAACCAAACAATTAGCACTGGGTCATTTCTGCAGTGGTGAAGAAAAGCATGTTATCTTCCATTCAGACTCACAGTATAGAGAACATCTTGCTCTGCTTTTACTATAGCAGACCTGTATAAAAAGTTTCTGGCAAATACTGACATAAAATGGCTTTTTCTACTCCTTTCGTATTCTGAGGTGATTAAAAAAAAAGGCTTAAGTTGAAATGTGTGGTATTTAAGAAAAAAATCAAATCCTGCTCCTGTTCTGAAAGCTACAGCTCTTAGCTATCTACACAAGGTGCTATGTTGACCTTGATTATATCCTGCCTGCTGGATAGCCATATCTCTGCTTTGGTGTCCTCTAAGACTTAACGCTGTTTGGTTTAATTTTTCTTACTTTCTCTTGCTGGGTAGAGACTGGTTACTATGACCTTCCCAGGAGTGCAGCACAAGGGCTAGAAGAGCAGCGTTGGTTCCTGAGACCCCATAATTTCTTAGGCATTAATTTATCAAGAGCTCCAACCTTGTGCATAAGCTGACAAGTTAAAGCTAATACAGTCTCTAAACTTTATTGAGGAGTCTAGACTTTTTACCTAAAGCAGTAGAATAAAAAATATAGATCTCTGTGAAACAACAGATGCTTATATGTCCTACTACACTTCAAATTCCTTGCCATATTGCAACACTCCTTGAGGCTAGGTCAGAGGTTCAACATACTGCTTTTCTTGAGAAAAGAGAACCAGGTTCCCCCTTTTAAAGCAACACATTTCCTTTTCTTCTCCTCTCCAAACCTCCCTATTGCAAACACTTCGTTATATAATCCCCATCCTCTTCACCTGGGGACTTCTCCATCAGCCTCCTTGGGTGATCCAAGTCCCACCAGCCAATCTGTTGCTTAGTTACTACTCCTCTGTGTTTCAAACTCAAAAATAATTTGTCTGGGGCAATAGCCAACTTTTTGTAAAATATTGCTCTATTTAAATACATGTTCATTGTAGTCAAAATGACCTGTTATTTTTGCTTTCTGGCACTGCAGATACTCTCCCTCTTCTTCCTAGTAGATTTTACAACAATATAGGAACAGAGGCTGCCAAGAAAATAACCAACCTCCTTGTTCAAAGTGGGGTTTGCAGCTTGATGCAGGCTCTGTTCCCAGCACTGCAGAAAAGTCCCGTGCTGCACAAAAACTGACTCCCCCCGCCATATTTTAATAGCATGTGACAAACCTCGAGAACATGCTCAAAATATGTGGTTTTGTTTTACGTGGAGCTAATTGTGCCAGCTGTATTTTGCTGTAGGAAAGTGCAGAAATCCACTTACAACATGCTAACACTCTGTGCTTCTAGGTGATGCATGAACTTGTTCTGCTGTTTCCATCAGAACTCAAATCCACTACAATTTGACCTTCTTACACAGCATCTTTCAAATTTCCTCAGATCACAGCTCTTTTTTCCTTAAAATCTGCAGTTACAGGCCTGATTCTTATTTTCCAGTTTAAATT
>VZSC01013936.1:147272-166321 GCA_013398225.1 Steatornis caripensis | reverse complement strand
ACTTCAGCTGAATTATTGTAGATTCCCAAAGCATCCATGAGTGGAGAAAACAAGTTTTTCCCTTCCTCGATTCCTGCAGGCAAACAACTGCCTACAACATGAGATCTGATTCGCACTAGTCCTGTCTCAGCCTGTGCTCTTTGAGAGGTTTTTAGTGGTTCTAGACCATGACAGAACATTTCTCAAACTCCTCCCTACGTCCAGCCATGAATTTCACAACTGCAATGCAAAATGCTAGTTTGCATTTTTTTTTTCTTCTGTCTCCGAGTGGAAAGAACAGTGTTGGTCATTAACATGCTGCCAGTTTACCTTGCAGATACACCATCCAACACACATTGCTCACAAAGTTGCTACCTTTCCTCCAACTAAGCACATGGAATAACTTAGGAAACAAAGACAGGAGGGCTGCTTGTGGGAGACACACTGATAAAGATATATGGTAAAATCTTGCTTCTGCCCCCATCTACCAAATAAGCTAATAGGAGTACTGCATCCAGCTCTGGACTCCTCAGCACAGGAAAGACACGGATCTGTTGGAGTGGGTCCAGAGGAGGGCCACAAAAATGATCAGAGGGATGGAACACCTCTGCTATGAGGAAAGGCTGCGAGTTGGGGTTGTTCGGTCTGGAGAAGAGAAGGGTCTGGGGTGAGAGTTTATTGTGGCCTTTCAATACTTAAAGGGAGCTTATAAGAAAGATGGGGACAGACTTTTTAGTAGGGCCTGTTGTGATAGGACAAGGGGTAATGGTTTTAAACTAAGAGAGGGTAGATTCAGGCTAGATATAAGGAAGAAAGGTGAGAGTGCTGAAACACTGGAACAGGTTGCCCAGAGAGGTGGTAGATGCACCACCCCCCCGGAAAAATTCAAGGTCAGGCTGGACGGGGCTCTGAGCACCCTGATCTAGTTGATGTCCCTGCTCATTGTAGGGGGCGTTGGACTAGATGGCCTTTAATGGTCCCTTCCAACCCAAACTGTTCTATGATTCTAATACTTCCACTGCCTTCAGCAGGAATTTGATGTCAGTCCTAACAGTATTGGGAGCTGAATTTTGTAGACAACTTAGGAGAAAATAACATCAGGATCTTTAATAAAAACGACAATTTCAACAACATGAAAAGAAAATTAATTTAGCAATCAGCTGGACCTTAATATTATTGCAAAGTTCAAAAATGAGTATGTTTACAGTAGGAACCATTTCCAATAGCCTCATGTTAATTAGATAGCATTATATTCCTGTATTTTACAGCGCAAGTGCTTAAAAGATAAAGGACTACAGACACAATAAAGGCATGAAACCTCTGGCCTCAACAGTGTTGAAAACAATCTAGCTAATAAAGATACACAAAAGTAACATAAAATAGCTAAAAAGATGGAAACACACAGAATAAGCTTAGGGAGGAAACTGTTTCAAAGTTGCTGTTCTAGAGGCTGCTTTTCTTCTGGAAACTTTTTATTGTCCATCTAGACCATTGCCAATGAACACAGAGGGGACCTAACAGAAAGGATGACTGCTCCCTTGCCACATGCATGTCCACATTTCCCACTGAGGAGTGTCCTTCCAGAGATCCTCCCTGGGAATTCAGACTGAGGAACACCCTGCAAAGTATCTGCCCTCTAATGCAAATACAGCCTTTATGTATTTTTCAGATGCTGCCTCATAAGAGACTCTTATTCTGGAAGCCAGGTACTTCCCACTAAGGTCTTCACAGTCATAGAAGAGAACGAAGCCTGCAGGCTGACTGGAAAACCATTTATTGACCAGAAGCAAAGGGCCACGATACGCTGTGTTCTGCGCACCCAGGCATGCCACCACTGCCATGAGCACGAATTGTGTGCCAGGTGGGAATTCACGACAAGGCTGGGATGTGTTGTTAAGATGCTCAGAGGTTATCAGCAAGATGATGGCATTAAAAAGTGTAGTAGGGTGCAACCAAAATATGAAGTTCAGCTTATGCTAAGTACAAAGTTTGCTCTCCTTCCAAATCAAATTCCTTTTTGTATTTATATTGTGGCATTGGACATATTTGCATTATGTCTCTGCTGTACCTGTGCTTCCACTGCTCAAAATTCAACCTCACTTAGCATCGTGAAGCAATAATGAAATTGCAATAAAACATAAAAAGAAGAAATATCAAGATTTTCACTGAAAAAAGATAAAGGTTCCACAAGGGACCTTCCTATTGCTAGCTGAAAGCTGGAAGATAATACAGTAAGGAGTGATAATACATAAACCTAAAATAGCAAGCTCTTTCTAAGCAACAATTATAGCTTAAAGATGTTGCATATTTGTGACTAAGCACACAACCCTCGACTGTATTATATTCTGTGGGGCAGATCCTCAGACAGCAATTTGGAGTAATGAAATCAATTTATGTCAGCTGGGGAGCTGCCTTATGAGAGTCTGAAGCTTATATTAAACTGAGAATACCGATGCACTTATTTACTTCTGTACCTCTTGACTAGAGGCCCAATTATTATTCAAGGGATTTAATGGACTATATTCATGACTACCAATGTTGTTCAGTGTGCTATTTTAACTGTTTTTATACTGTGATGCATAATGCACCTTCTACAAGCAGCTTCATAACCCACTGTCCCAATTCATTATTATCTTCTCAACTTGTTACATTAATTCCCCCGATACACACACAGACTGCTAATTCTGGCACAGTGGATTAATGTTCATGTTGCCATTAAGATTTTATGTTCCCTGTGAAAAATACACTTTCATCCTGAATTACTTTTTATATTAGGGAAAATGAGAAACAAATACAATATCTCCATGAAAGAAAGTATGTGTATCTTCTTGTGAGCAGCCAGTCTCAGAGCTGCAGTCACACACATGCCTTGTATTTAGTTTTTACAGGCGTTGACCAACAAAATCCACTTGAAAGCTCTGTACACATTCTTCCCTGATCTTGGATTTTCTTTGCATTCAGCCCATGTATTAAGCTATATCACACACTTAAGAGTCCCATCTTGCCAAAATATTAATTCAGTGTACTGGGAGGAAAAGTAACATCCTAGTTAAAGCAAGAAAGTAGCAATAATTTCTTTTTCTCTCAACATTCAAAGAAACTGAATACTATCTCCCACGTGATATAAAGCAGACACTACTATGCTCTTGCTTCATCTACAATAGAGGCCGCTTAGAACTTCAGAATCAATGTGAAGCTACCACAGATATGCCCAAGAATATCAGTCCTGCACAGAAACATCTAAATCAGCTCACTGAAGGCTTATATGCAGCACAGTTCAAAACACACAGCCAACGTCCTTTCCCTGTTGAGCTGGTGACCAGAAGTGGAAGACTCACACAGCATTCCAAAAACCATGCAAATGTAGGGTAAGGTCTGCCTCATTTCCCTAAAAGCATTGCAGTCTAAAAAAAGAGTAAAAAGCAGGTAAGGGTAGACATACATCAAAGACTGAAGCGTAGAGGGAAGAATTTGGGGACTGTTAAAAGAATAAGTGGGAATTCAAAGCCATTCTCCCATTTTGAGGTTGAAAGATGAAACTGTAGCTCCCAGAATGCCTTTCTGCAGAATACTCTAGCTGCCTCTATGCCCACTTTGATGTGCAATGGACCCTGCATTTTCCATTTCTCTCATGGACTGAAGCAATTTCTATTCAACACACAATAGTCCAATTCAGTTTTGCTAAAGCAAACAGTTGAAGAAAACAATAAAGCTTAACAGGTGCACCTGTGTGTCAAGCACACATATACCCATGTGCTCTGTTTCACAGTTACAGAAAGCGTAGACCTGCCCTGCACTGCTTTACCATCAGCTCTTTAAAAGAAAACACTCTACTCTCTGAACAATGCCCTTTTATTAAATAACAATGCAACAGTTACAGGGCCTGTGTTTCATGCTTTCACCATTAAAATGCAATTATCTGCATCAACACAATGAGACCCAAAATGGCATTCTGTACAAGTAATGCAAGAGCACAGAGCTTGTGTCATCTACTGATAATGACGACTTCTACAATTTTTTTAATTGCTTTCAAGTTTATAATTTTGTGCACACATTTCCTTAAGGAGCGAATAATTTTTAATATAAACTTAACAAGAAAGACATACTAAAAGATGTGAGCTTAAATTAAGTCTTCTGATCTCAAACAATAAATTCCATGATATACTAACAGAAACAAAACAAGAAGTAGCAAAAGAAGATCAATAGGAGGATTCTAGAAAAAAAAAAGACTTTTCTAATCTGGGGGTCTGACAGTTCCCTAAAAAATAGCAGACAAGAAGAAATAAAGGCAAAGTTACAATTGCAATAATGGTAATATATAATAAACCATATCTGTCAAAAGATAAGGCTGTGAGTAGAACTTTGCACCAAAATTTCTCCAGCAAAAAATTGACTGCCTATAAAGTTATCTTTTGCTTCATGTTCTAGTACGTATGCAAACAAGAAAAGCCACAGATCCCAAAATACACAGCAAACTGGCCCAGTTACAGAATTTACATAGCCACCTGAATAAAACAGGAAGAAACTTTAACCATGGGACACTACAAACACAGCAGTTTATGAAAATCCACAACTAGCACTCACCTCTGGATGGCTGTCAAAGAACACTGCTGTAAATATTGAAACGATATCTTCCAAAAGGAGGCATAATTCTCCTCTTCTCTCTGAAATTTAAATGCTCTTATGTGCCTTTGCTTCTTTTTGTTTGGGGATAGTGTGATCACCTTTATGAAGGTGAAACTAGACATGCAAAATCTGCCGTTAAAAAGCATGCGAAACAAAGAATACTAGTGAGTCTGAACCCACTTTCCTTTTCCATTCACCAAGTCAGTCAAGGGCCAATGTTAGAAAGGGTTTGGTATCAGCTCCAGTTGCATGTCCTTTTTGTAACAGCCTGATGTGGCCCCCACGCACTGCTCTATTAGAAAGTACTACAACATCAGCCACTATTACTACTTACCAATTCATGTGGAATTCCAGGGCAAAAACTGCCTTACAACATTTCATTCCATTAGAAAATAAATATGAATATACTGGATAAACCCATTCCCAACAGTAGACATAGGACAAAACACCCGTGATACTCTCCCTATCAACTTATAAACACTTACAAACTTCGAGCATTCACAGAATCCCGTGGCAATGATTTCCAGGAGTACATTGCCTGCTGTGTGAAAAACAATCTGTCTTGCACTCAGTTCTTACCAGTCTCACCCAGTGCTCCCTAGCTCTTGCATCAGAAGAGATGCTGATGGAGGGGTGCCTACTCTCCTCACTCCCTGCCCCTTAAGATGCCCTTATTATATTCCCCACCTACCGATGTATTGCTCAAGAACGCTACTTATGTAAAGCAAGTTCTTCAATCAGCACATGTTCTGATAGAATTGCATCAGTCTTGGCCCAAGACTGATAAAGAAATCCTAATTTTACCTATACTCACTGTTTTTACTGTGATTAAAAATTATTTAAAAGATCTGGCTCAGTGCTCATATAATAGTATCTCCTTTTCCAAAATAAACTATCAGCTCTTTAGCTGACACAAATATTGTGCCCTGAGATCTGCTCCTTTCCTAATTGCACCAAGCAACTCAAAGACCTGTAAAAACGCTACTACTGCTAAAACCCCTTCTTGACAGAATTGTCAAGCTCTTGACAGAGCTGTATTTTATTCTTCTGAACTTCAAAAAAGTGTCTAAAATTCCTTCTGGCTGTTTCTGAATTATAAAATACAAAAATGCAAACAACATTCTTCAGTTCTATCCACATTAAAAATTCTTGTTCAAAAGATTTAATAAAATATTTTCCTGGGACTGGGATTATAAAGCAACTTTTTCTAACAGTCATAAATCATGGAATAACTTTTGTCAACATTATAGTCTGCGGTCACTAAAATTCACTTAACTAAAATTTTCTCATTATACACAGCATTAAATCTATCATGTTAACGCCACAGGCTCCTCAGAAAAATCTACTTCTTAATATCATCATATGGGGTACCACAAATCAAAACACAGAATCATTTTGGTTGCATTGCCCTTTCATCATTACTCATGGACTCAACTCATCATTTCAACATTTCTCAACAAATACTGTGTTAGACTGCACTTGTTTATATTACCAAACAAAACCTGTTGCTTTACCTTGTCTATGTTCTTTAAGCCTAATTCTCAGCTGAATTATACACAGCGTAAGTCAGGAGCGATTCCATTGCAGAACAAGGAGCTGTAATGAAATCAACACCAGTGCCTAGCGATTCACGTCACTAAGCTGCCATGCTGTATCAGTTTCTGTTTCTTCACCTTCAAAAGTCCAGAAAATCTAGTGAACTCTCTAGATCTGATTTCCCCCATAAATTAGAATTAAATAAATCGGGAATATCATCCCCACAATCACCATCAGTGTGTGTAAGAATCAATAGACTTCTTCTCTAAACTCCACTCTGAACATCCAAGAGATACTATTAAGGCAAAACACTCAATTAATTCTGATTTCACTTTATCAGCAGTATACCAGTTAAAAAGAATACAAAGGTTACAGATGAGCTGCAGCGATGAAATTGAGGAAGGCGTTTAAAAAACACTATCATCCAAAGAACTCAGACATCCAAGTCCCATCAAAACAGTTTATCATTTTTAGAGTCATAGATGCTTTCACAAATCTACTGCATTCAGCTAGGCACGAGTTCATGAATTTTGCATGCTTTGTGTTCAATTTCAGCAGTCAGTGCTGCAGTGCTGATGAACTCAGGAGAAAGACCCTTTGCTGACTCAGGAGTCATCATTTTGCAAGAACAAATACTTTTAGAGCTGCCAGTAAGCAAGGTACCATCACTTATTTTAAACAGGCGCTATTTATCTCATTCCAAATTTCACAGAAAGCTATGAAACATTAAGGTGCCCAGCTGCTTCCTGTGTCAAATCAAGGTTTTGAGAGCAAGACATTAAAACATGCCTGACAGTCAAAAGGCTGCAAATGAGCTCAGTGAAAGCTGGCAATCATGTTTTCATTTTCTCATACCACTGTCCACACTTTCTGGTATCAACCTCATCAAATACCTGCCACAGTGAGGCCTGCTGTGACCCTTAGATAATGCCAGTGAGCTCCGTTATCAAAAAACTGTGGGCAACGCAGCTGTATTTCAGTGCTAGCATGTTCCCAATTTCTTTTTCTTCTGAAGTACACAAAACAGCATTAAGTATCATTCCACTAGAACAGAACACTGCATTAATTTAGCATTTTGTTGTGAAACCGTACCCAGTCAGAATACATTTACTACATTTTGGCTCAGGGCAGAACAATCAGAAAATGGATTTTATGGCTAGGAGCTCCCAGAATCCAGAAAATCAGAAACCTGAGTCTTTGCCACCCTTTAATGAAGTCAAGCACTGTGATACACAATGAGCTCAGAAATCAACATAAGAAGGGAAGCAAGGACAAGTACTGTGAAGAGCGGGAAGAGTAAATGGGCTTTAGGAGCCAGTCCCCACTTAAAATAGAAATTATGTTGTTAGTTTTAATCTTTGACAATTACCTTTGTTCTTGCAACTAAAAGAATGAGTGTACGGCTTTCCACTAATTAGACTGAAGTGTATTTTCAGGAAAAGGGTGTAACGAAAAATATCGCTTAACTGTATGGCACGAAAGTAGTGATGATTCTGAATGTTAGTTCCAAATTATTATGCATTATGGTCTATTAACCTTTCCCATTGCACTGCTTCCCAGGATATCAAATCCATAAAGTAGTTGTGTAAGAATTGAGAGTGGACTATTCAAAGCTTTCCAATTGTTTCACAATTTTCTGATAGACTTAACAGTCTAAGGGCAGAAATACCATTTCAGGCTGACAACATATGCAGTCACCATGATCACACCACCTGACAGATTTGGCCATCTGAATTAATCTTTGACCTGGAAATGTCAATATTTTACTTCTCTGTTTTTTATTTTAGTCACCTGGGTCACATGGGAGATCACTTCAGAAGCATTACTTGTTCTGACATCAAACTTAGCTTTTAATCATGGTAATTTTACTATTTAGATTTGAAGCTGCTATAAATGAGGATAGCAACTGAGCGGAAAATAAGTGTGAGATAGTCTTGAGGTGATTTAACATTCAGAGGGCAAGGAGGTAGAAGAGGAAATGAGCTGCACCTGTGCACTTTTGGGCCGTCTGTGCTTGTGACCAAATTCCATGTGCTTGTCACCCATTCACAGAGAACACTGCTCAGTTCAGAGCTTGAGTCCGATTCCCCACCTAAGATACTTACTTTGCACACACATACTAAATGCAAAATCAATTCTAGTCATACCACCCTTCTATTGCATTTGGTTTTGACCAACTCGGACCTAATTAACATCTCAAACTACTACTGAAATCACCACTGAACATGTCCAATGCTCGTTTTCTCTTACTTTCAAACCTAGATTTAGCTCCACTGAAAACTTTTAAGGTACACAATGCTGGAGTTATCCTACGGGGACATTGTATAGACTTATTTCACATTTTATGAAATGTCTAAAGACTGAAGGACTGTGTTTGAGATAAACTTAGATAATGAACCACATACAAATAAAAACAGTATCTTAGTATTTCTAAGGAAATGACTGTAGCAAGATAGTAATAAATGAGCATAAACTAGAATGCACTTTCCCTTACAGGTCACAAAGGTAAAAAAAAAAAAAGATGTCTTAGCAAAATGTTGTATTTCAGTACAGTTCCTTTTTAACATTTTATATGCTGTTTTCTCTATTACATCTTACAGCAAATACATTTAATTTTAGCTAACCTTAATTGGAAATTATATTTACCAGAGAGTGAGAGAAGCAGGAAGTACCACTTTTTTTTAGTGTGTGTGTGCGTTGGTCTCAGCTAAAGCATATGATCAGTTTATTGTATATGACTACTAGTATCATGCGAACTGAAATTGATTTAATTGTGGTTTCTGCTCCTAAATGTATGGTTTATCACATCAATCCTAAGTCTGCAACCTGAGCTCCCCCAGAACTGGCCACACAGAGAAACAAACAAATGGAGAAAGCCGGAACAAGCACTGAACTTGCTGTTATCTGGTATGGTCAAACTCCAGGCAAAGTTTTCCCATCACTAGCACGTAACAGCTTGTGAGAGTGCTGAGTAACAGGGCGTGAGCTCACATGGGCTGCTTCCCTCCCCAGAGCACAATCCCAAAGGTCTCTTCTCCATACTTGTCATCCCTTCTTATGAAATCTGCAGAAAGCAAACAACTTGAAAAGATAGCAGTAATTAAATTCCTTTCCACCAAATACCTTTCATCATAGCGAATTGGAAATGAACTGACAAACCTAAACCCAGGTTTGCTTTTACAGTTATGGCGAAACTCATGTGGAAAAGATTATGCTTACGCATTTACTGGGGATTACCAAAAGACTTTGTACTGAACATCCTGAATACCCTTAATAAATATACATACTACAAGAATAAAAGTGTAATCCAGCTGAATGTGGTAAGATTCCTGAAATACATGTTCCCTGGTACTGTATTACAATATTATGATTAAACCAAACATCTTACACTATGTTCTTGCTATGCTACCTTCGCAAATACCTGAGCTATTGTATAGCTCAGTTGTTTGAATTACTTTCTCTAAACATGTGGTGGTTATTAAGCAAATCCAATGTGAGATGCAAGTCTGCTCTGCATGTAAAAGGGGGTTTAGTGGCAGGTCATTTTCCATGTTTCTTCAGCTTTGCATTTTATAAAAGGAGAAAATACTTATCACACTATCAAGGCAAATAATGCATGCCACATTAGTTTTGCTCTGTCAGAACTGGTTAGGTGTGCTGCAGCACTCTTTCAAGCAGCTAAGCACAAAGAGACACATCAAAACACTGATTCCTTCTACAGACCTGGCTTTTAGGATTTACTTTGACATGGAAAACTGCCAGTCTGTACACTGTGGAAGAAATTAATTCACAACACTGACACTTCTCGTATATTAAAAATGAAGATGCAATTCTAACTTCTTTGATCCATCAGCATTGTTTCTCTAATGCATAGCTTCATTACACAAGTCCTAAAGATGGTCTGTCACGTTTTAACTTGTTCTTGTGGTGTCAATTCAAGATGGACTTGCTTTTCTCCTAAGTATCTTACAAAGGAACTGCTTGCCAAATAAATGTAAAACACGTAAGATGTAATTTTGTTAAAAAGTCTATTTTTTTCAGATTATTGTAACAACAGAGAAGCATTTGTCTTTCTCCACAATAATCACAAGAAACAGTTCTGAGAAAAGACGCCTATAGATTTTCCTTATGATTCGCAAGCTTGCTATTTTTGTAGAACACATACTCTTTGGAACGTGTTGTTAAACACACTTGTTTGAACCTCCCAAGAATTTATTCTTCTGTCTTTCAGATTCTAAGCAAGCCATGCAGCTACAAGCTATAAGCACCTGACACAAGANATATACTTACCATCACCCCCAAAAATGCACACGCATGCACACACATGCACACATATGAGTTGAGTTCCCTCTCATGGAAGAAGATGACTTTTAACCCATGTAGATGAAATCTTCAGGCAGACTAAAGAAAATCATCAGAAGCTCTGGGAATGGGACTCAGTGAGTCAAAAATAAGTCAAGAAATGTAACTTGTGATGTTATACTTGAATTATATAAATTATATATATATTTATATATATATATTATATATATATATATATATATATGGGTTTCACATCAGGTTGTTTTCCGCACAGCCTTCAACTAAATTCTATAGACTTTAAACTTAGAAGATCTATCACACCTCAGTAACATCCAAAGGTAAAAACCTAAAGAATGCAGTTTATCAACGGACACATACCTCAAAGTTATCACTTCTTGTCCTACTAGAGATGTGTAGGAGAGGGGATGCAGGGGATCAAAGGCCCAAGCTTAAAAGACAAATCTATACTCTTCAGCACACTAAATGCTGTTAGGAATGCATCATTTTTATTAACCAATGACGAGAACTTTTGTTATTTTTACTTTTTCTTATTTTCCCATGTTACCTTTGACATAACAGTAAAAGGCCAGTACTGGGATCCATTGAAATTGCTGAAGAGCTTTGTTTTCTTGCTTTGTTTACACAGTCAACTTCATATTTTTACTGTTAGCACTTTGCCAGTTCGGCTGACGTAAACAATACAGACTAAAGACAGAACACAAAACTGAAAAAAAATACATCTATGTAATCAAACTCTAACTTGTACATAGAACTATGACATACTGAGAGTTTGCTTGTCAGTGAACAAGAACAATAAGAATAGGCAGTTGCTAGCAGCCAGTTATTGTTCAGTGCTTGTGCATAACAATCGATGTCCAAAAGCCTTCCGAATACATGGAAGAGAAAATTAAAGATAAGCCTGACATTTAAATCCCAATGGTATCTAAGTGAAATGTATCATCCTGAAATCTGACTCACGCCCTTCTGATCTGAAGAACATTACTTTCAATATGTTAAAGCACACTAGTACAACTAATATAAAGTTTGCCAGGCAGAATAAAACACTGGAAACATCATATCATTGTCATTTTGTCAAGCAGCAGTAGTTTTGGGGGATTCTGGAAGACAAAAGATAACTCTGGCAAGCTGCATTCACCCCCACAGCCAAAAGCAACAGGTTTTGAACAAACTGTGGTCTCAAATTTTGTTCCCTTACCCCATTTATCAATTGATGCTTTAAATTCTTCTGTCTGCTAGTCTTTGACAGACTGCACTTCAATGTTCTTTTTTCTTAACCTAGTAGATGGAGGCAATGCAAGTCTCTTCATTTAATCGCTATACAACACCAAGTAAACTCCGAAAAACTACATTAACGTTGCCTGGAATTAGTTAATCTAATCACCTCTATCTAGAGATGAATGGGAATAGACAATCACACAAGTGCCTTTCAGGTGCAGTTGCTTCACTCAACACCAGCGGGGTTCTTCAGGGAGGGACCCTTCTAATGAAGTTTTGTACTGAGTCTTTATTGGAATAATTAATGGGGACCATCTGCCCAAACAGAATCATAGTCTGCATTGGAGTCATCTAATCATGGCCTTCAAGGAGTAGCACACTCCTCTGAGCACGGCAGTCAGTCCACATTTTGACATCATTGATATCTCCTTTTACATGACTGGCTAATTAGCAATAATGCTGGGTTTGGATGCATCACAGTCTCCCTCTTCTGGCACGTGTTTAAAACAATGCAGGTATCAAAACTCCTTCCCTGTTGCTTCCCCCTGCCCATGAACTGCATTACACTTTTGTTTTCTGTTTTTTTTTTTTTTTTTTTTTTTTTTAACATAAACCCACTTGAGGCTATGTTCTGTGCATTTGTATTTATTACTACTTTTTAAATATACCCCAAAAGCATTTATAAGCACAAGTGAGTGTGCAACTGTGAACCACCTCTATGAAAATAAAGGCCCCGAGCCAGCACAGAAATTTCCAGTCAAGAAAAATCAGAACACAAGGAAAGCCCTTTTCTGCCACATATCAGGGACTAAATAGTAAGAATATCAATAAAATTAGTAAAAAATTAAATCAAACTGTTAACACGTATCACTGAAAAGCCCTCACCATGGACAAGAACTCTAGTGTCCAACATACCGTCACATACTAGAAACATTTCTCTGCTGTTGAATCCACGAGTCCATACACGGTTATTTCTTCAGTTCAGTGCTGCCTCTCTTCTTTCCCTACAATTCTGCAACGTGACTGCATTTTTTCTTTCAGTCAAGTTACTAGGCAATTAATATTCTGAAAATCTGATCTATACATTCTTATATTAATAAGAATTAATTACAGCATCCCAATGTAGCTTCGCTTGTAATCTGTTCAAGTATTCTGATGGTTTCCACATGAAAGAGCTGTAGACTATTCTTTTTACATTTAAAAACCATCCAGTGTAGTTCTCATAAAAATGGTAAATTGTCAGTTGATGGCTGATCTATTTGTTTGTTTGTTCAGCTATGTGAGAGAAACCATACAGATTTCCTACCCTGCTCTGCCCATAAACTCTGGCTCAGAAGTCCATCATCCAAGAGAACGTGCTTTGGCCTTTCCACCAAGGCGTTCAACAAAGACATAAAGTAACTGCAGTGATGATAGTATTCTGCAAAAGTAAGGCAAAGGACAAGAGCTACTTTAAATTTTAGCTGCCACCTTTCAGTCTCTGCTGTCATGGGCTAGATCTGAATGGCTAATCTAGACAGATGCTACTGCAGATAGGAGCCACCTAGTTTCTATACACCAAAGAAGAATTTCAGCACAAATCAACTTAACATGAAGTAAATCACTGAGGAAGTTACGGTTTGTGCAACAGCACTCATTTTCCTTCTAGTTTAATTATGCAAGAAAATTAAATACCTTGCAATGCAGATATTACTCTCATACAATAGCATACAAAGATGGCTTGAACACAGAAGTTAACCCCTTGGGTAAAGCACAGCCAATTTCTATTAAAAGAAAGATGTTAGTTAGCTTCTCAAAAAGCAGGAACAGCTCCCACATTTGGTGGACTGCACCCTCCTGGTGATATACATGCTATTCTAGTAATCATTTGTCCACCCCCATCTCTGCTGCTGTCAGCACTGATGATGAGTGCCCAGCACTGTGCTGTATGAGTTAGCTAGTATGGAGATTTGAGCTGCTGCTATCCATCATCTGTTCCTTCTCCTCCTACAAGCTCAAATGTGAAGGAGAAAGAGAAACTTCCTTTTTCAGACTCAGAGGAATGAAATCTGAAAATACCCAAAGCAGCTACGATGTGTCTTTCTGCCCCCACCCTTTGTCTCTATCTTCTGATTTTAGAGGATTTCCTTTCTGCCACAGCTGGGACATATTCAGTCCTCTATGGGACTCAGGAGAGGAGAAGAGTAATAAATACATAGTTTCATAAAACACTGATCTTCTACCCACAGGCTCTACGGGAAGCACTGTCTTAGTGCAAATATTTTTGTAAGACACAATTGACTTTGGAGAAAGGATATTGCCTTAAACCCTGGGGGTCATATCAGTTCCAGAGCTGAAAGGTCAGCACAGCAGCACTAATGCAAGATGTATAAACAATGTAGGCTACTTATATAGTGAACCCTATCTCTTCTTACCTTCAAATGAGAACTTAGGTTGTACAGTCGTACCAATAAAACCCTCTACAACTTAAACTATGAAGTTATTGCCTTAACTGGATGTTGTCTTAGACCCACATGCACTCATAGGAAAAAAAAAAAACCAAACCTCTCCTCCTTTCCTACAGTACATTGCATATGGTTCCCTGATGGTTGCATCAATGCTTCCCAGAAATTATCGGCATCTGTAACACAGACGATCACCTGCATGCTCCTGAAGAAAGAACTTCAGTGCATGTACTAGACTGAGCAGCCCACAAGTCCATAGTCAGAGGGCACAATGTAAACCTCTGGCCCTAGTGTTTCCATGGGGGCTCAAGAGAACTGCGCTGTGGCCCAATGGATGCATGGCTTTGAACCTAAACAGTATCCGATTCCAAACATTGGAAGATATCTAACTTCTCTTCCCTATATTCTCTAAAGAGCTCCTACTCCTGGGTCTAATGCCACTAAAGCAAACTTTTTTTCAGGAAACTGACTCTCTACTCTTATCTTTTGGCATTCTTGTAGCAGAATGTAAAGTGGTGTACAGCTTGGCGCTCTCCAACTGTGTGCATTGCTACATACAGAAGTACTGTAACAAATACAAAGCAAACATGACACAAGACTACCTCCTCAGGTATGCATACAGAATATTTATGATTAATCCATAGATATATGTGTATGAACAGGACTCAGTTTAATGACTTGAGACAAAAATAAAGAGGATAAGATTCTATCTGCCCTTCAATACTGTGTTATATATGTATTAGAATTATAAAAGGTTTTTTCCATACCACAACTTCTGCAGAGGCTAGAGGAAACTATCTTATTATTCAGATAACTTCTGGCCCAGGTCAGGAACTTCCTCATCTTTAAATGAAAAATATCTTCAGCTAATGTTGAAATGTTTCTATGCAGTCTTTTTATTTCTAAAAATAGGACAAATGTAATAATGGCACTGCTTTACTAGAACAATAAAAAAGAGTGCAGAAAATGGTAATCTTTTAGCCTCTCTGATGGAATGAAAAGAACTGCATTACCAGCACTAGTTCCACAAATTAGGATCAAATTAATCAACACTTGAGCTGCAAAAAGGAGGCAATTATTTTCAATAATTTATAAAAATAAAATAAAAATTAGAAAACTAAAAAAGGCTTAAAACTAAAGTTCTTTGAAATCAGCACTAAGGCTAAAAGGTAAAATGACAACATTTTGTTGTCAGAAAAATTTTAACATACATTTTCCCCTATTTTTCTATTATTTTAAAAATACACAAAAGTAGGGGGAAGTGATAAAAACAACAGATGACAAATGTCTTCTGCCACGTGTCAAGTCAAATCAAATTTATGCTCTAAAATACACTTCAGCCATGAATACTGATGGCTAAATAGTGACCTGCTGTCATACACATCTCTAGAACAATCACGCTTGAAACATTCTGACAAAACTACTTCCCACATACATATGCCATCCGAACATATTTGCACCAGTTCAGACCATGTTGCTAGAACTAAGATCAATAGTATTATAAAAACTGGAAACATCTGCTTAGAAAATACCAAGTTCTGTGAAATCAGACTCAGTTCCTCAGCAGTATTTTGACAGTCCTCATCAAATATTTTTAGCTGAAGCCATCTTCAAAATCACAGCTAATACAACATTGCAGGCATGTATAAGCACGCACAGAACTGTAAATAAGAAGTATGCTGTAATCTTTATTTTAAAAATGCCAAATAGCTTTAAAATTTGAACACCCTGAAATTCTCTGATAGCTTGTTTATTCCTTACAAGTTCACCTTCATCTCTGTATTTGTTTTATTGAAGCCCTGCACTGTTTTGCTCAAAGCTTAAGACAAATAAATAAATACGCAAAAGTCAAAATAAACAAACAAATACACAAAGACTGGGAGCAAAGTTTCTCAGCTAGCAATGGCAATTATTAAAGTATTGAGGGAATGGCTACTGTTATATAGTAGAGAGGGGAAAAAAGGGCTTTACAGAGAAGATGATCCTGGCTAGCTGTATTTGCCTTGGTTGTAATCTCTTATACGGGTATAAATGAGAGTTACTACTAAAATCTGTCATGAAGGTGCCATAACAAATAATGCTGATGATTTCATAATGGGATATTTCACTCTGTGAAATTCTTACTCTGCTTGCACCAGGTTCTAGCTACTTCTGATGTTTGAGTATTTTCTGGAACAGTTGCAGAAAAGAAAAATCCTAAAAAAAGGAGAAAACAAAAAACATTTTGTAAAGAATGACAGTTAAATGTTTTGTGAACACTGACTTCTGTTTTTTATGCTTTCAAAAATATATCTGTAGCAGGTTTGTATGTCTAACATTTCAGCTCCCTTAACAGGTATCTTCTAAAGAGGAAGCTCTCTACTAATACATATGCCTTACTGGAAAAGTAAAAAATAATTGTTTGTTAACTGAGGAATCTGTAAAAATTGCTAAAAGGTGTGCAGATCTCCTGCATACAATGGGCTAAAGACAGACTAACTCCAGCTGTAAGGCAAACGAAATGAAAAGAAATACCCAAGGGATTAATCTGATAAATAATAAATCAGAAGGATAATACAGTACCACCATCACTAATGTTAGAGCGTATTACCAATGACTGGACATAATACGGTGCTATATTAGTGAAAACTATTGTGGGTTAAGAAGTAAAACCCCGTAATTCTTACCATTAGGCTAAAAAAATAATAATTTGCATTTAAAAATCACATTTGTCAAGGCTTCCTTGTCTTTCAGCCTCTTCAATTCTAACTCATTAAGTGTTGCAGCTTTTTCCCCAAGCAATTGAATTAGAGAGAACTGGTATGCACTTTTCTTATCATACGACTCTGCAGAACCTCCTGTGTGATTTAGTTCCGCTTCCAGTTCCGTAACAGCCTTAATAGACTCATAAGAAGAGTATGACTCATCTCTGTCTGTGGAATGGGTAACCCAGAACCCATTCCCATGTGGGTATCACAAACCCCAAATATGGATTAGCAGATACAAGATTAGCAAATTCCGAGAGGCATTAGCCTCTAAATTGGATTAAAAATACACATACTAGCATGCAAAAACAGAGCCAGAAAGAATCTTCTGCACAAGCCTAAGCAATTCTGCTACTAACAAATTCCGTGTCAGTATTCCGAAATCCTCAGCAAACCACAGATCTGAGTTTTTCCAAACTGTTGCAGTATAAAATCACAATGAGTTGTGCAATTTACCAGTATCAAAAGAGGGTGGTAAAAGTCCCACTGGTCTGCCTGCAGGCACCCTTAAATTTCTCTCTCAATGTTTACATGCTGGACTTTTCCCGTGATCCTAAAACAAGAACGAGGTTCAGAGTGTGCACCACAACATAAGGGAAACTAGGTAGGGCAACTGTGCATAGATCAACAGTAAACCATTCCTCCCCTCATACTCAAGCAGGAAAAGGGAGACAGGGAGACTCCTCCCTCCATTGCTCCATTTACAGGAGACATGGCAGATCCAGAATATCAGAAATTAAAATCAAAACATTCCTTAAAGTCAAAAGGCCTTCCTTATCTGATGGTTTCAAAGAGACAGGGCTCCTGCATCAGTTACAAATCTTGAGCTCCTACTGCATGAGTCCCTGCCAAACTTAATTTGTCTGTTTTGTACAAAATGTATAAATGATACAGTAACACTTACTGAAACAGCTGTGAATGAATCATCAGCTACAGTAAACACCATTTAGAAAGTCCTGATCAAAACATCTTGGTGATACTGCAAGTTTTGGGAATTGCAAACACAGAACTAGACTATCCCTAGACTTGCACAGTCTGCTGCTCTCTGGATCCTTCAAAATCATCCAGAAAAGAAAGGAAGGAGGGGCAAGACAGATAAAGTGGCAGAGAAAGCAGCTCCTTTCCTTTGCCTTCATTTTTACCTCTTAAATGACACTCTTGTAGCATGGAGATCAGAGAGCAATAGCAAATATATAACCTCTCCTCAAGCTCCTCATACACAGTCTGGCTGCTCAAAAAGCCTTGCCATCTCGCTGCATACAAGGCATAACACACTGGCCACTTCCCCCAGTTTTTTGAAGAACAGTCTACAGTTCCTTATGAAAATGAGAGGCAAGATAACATGCATAAACCAATTTTGGACATGACTCAGAAGCCAAAAAAAGCGCAAACCTTTCACTACCTTCTTTATTGACTACACTTTGTTGGTCATGGCAACACAAAAACCAAGCAGGAGCCTCGTCATGCTGTTTCCACTGGATGTCAAATATAGCTTCAAGGACTAATTTTGTTCTGAAGAGATTCCTTCTGATATTTTGGCTGTTTCTTTTTTTTTTTTAATAGATTGCCTCTGTTTTCATCACCTAAATCTAGTTATTCTTTGCTGTTAGATAAAGACTTGGCAAATTACAGAATATATGATGAATCATCTAAATATAAACAAATGGATAACACATCTCAGTTGTCACTGAAGTTGCTGTTCCTTTGATATGACTGTGAATTTTGTGACTGTACATTTAACAACAGAATTCATCTATAAAATGTTTTCAAACTGTCACTGTAATACACAGTAGCATCTCATTCTGTAGGTCCTTAACCTACTTAAATGACTACAGACTTTGTGGCAGGGAAAAGCACAAAGAGAAATTGCACCAGGCAAAACACACTAAGTAAACACAAAAGTCTGTCTAGACTTTTCCTAAGTTTCAAAACAAATTTCACTTCCATGAAAATAGTTTTTACTGCTCTAGTCCTTCCCACTTAGAAGTTTGAAACTTCCCTTCTCTCTGAGCCCACCTGCAGATGTATTCTTTTATAATACAGTTGATCTGCACAGAGGGGTTTACATAAGCATCTTTAGCCGTATTCATCTCTAGCTGTTCATCTCCAGTCTACTAGTAGACTTACAGCAGGACTAAGATCCAAATCACTCAGGAACAATTCTTAACCACATTCCTATCCT
>VZSC01013936.1:35971-139343 GCA_013398225.1 Steatornis caripensis | reverse complement strand
CACCAGCACTCCCAGGTCCTTCTCCACAGACCTGCTCTCCAGCAGGTCAGCCCCCAACCTGTACTGGCACATGGGGTTGTTCCTCCCCAGCTGCAGGATCCTACACTTGCCCTTGTTGAACTTCACCAAGTGCCTCTCCGCCCAGCTCTCCAGCCTGTCCGGGTCATGGCAGTGGCAGCACAGCCTTCTGTCGAGTCAGCCGCTCCCCCCAGCTTTGCATCATCAGCAAACTTTCCTCGCGTACACTCTGTCCCTAAATGATTTTAGATCATTTCACTTTTTCATTTGCATTGTAAGGGCTTCTGAGATGTCTGTACTTGAGGAAGAAGAAAGGCAACCTTCTCACCTAATAATACAGTTACGGGAACAGTCAGTGCAGGAAAGTTGATGGAAAGGTGCAAAGAGCAATTGTTTCAATAGGCAACTATGAGGTAGCTTCTCCCAGGGAAAGTTTCTTCCTTAACCTCATGCAACGGGTTTGTAACTTGGTAGAGGATTCATGCCCTCATGATGAAAACAACACACTACATAGCGACTAAAAGTTCTCAACACCCACAAAAACGTCTAACCTGTTGAATCCTTCCTATGCTTCTAGCTTCAGTAGTACCTTAACTAGCTGAATAGAGAAACAATACTTAGAACAGTAATTCATGTTAAATTCGTTTGCTCACTTACCATGAGAGAGGTTAAGCAGAAGCAGCTCATTTACTTTGAAACAGTCATTATTCTACATATCTTTACCACGTACTTTCTAACACCTCCTCAGGCTAGTACAGAGTCTTTATCTACCTGAACATACTTATTTCCACAACAACGTAACACAGTCACTTTTATTTTCTCTCACTTCCATGAAGTATTTGAACCTTCCATTAACATAAAGAGCTTAGCCAAATGTTTTTCACATGTTCTAACAAATTCAGAAACTAATAATGCAGATGAACAATACAAATGACTCTTTTCAGCCTACACACTACTTCCAAAAAAGTGGACTCTCCCCACTCCCCACCTTCCCAAAAAGTCTCTTAGCTAAGTATCTTTGCTCATGCTGCCCTGTCAACAAAACAGTCAGCAGGACCTCTGGAAATACCTTGGTTTTACAATCCTAAAGGTATCATCCAGAGGTATCATTACAGAACCCTTTTTCATTTTCCTTACTTCTAATTCACAAGCATTTTGCCTGAAATTCCATTAGTATTTAAGTTTCTCTTAAAAACTGCAAAGGCTTTTTGAAATGATGAATTCAAATAACTGACTTCCACTGTGTCACTGATACAGTCACAGAATATCTAAAGATGAGACAAAATACCAGACAGTTCCTTGGACAAACTATCCTAGTTCTTTTTAAATTACACACAAATTTCAATAGGCGTCTCATACAGCAGTAAGGTTTCCAAATCTGCAGTTGCGTTTACCATTCTTTTTGCAAGAAGGTTGTACTCAATCGCATAGTTATGACAGAAGATTTAATCAGAGTTAAGGTGCAAGGTTCTAGCCTGAATACAAAATCTACATAGAAACTTTAAAAAATGTGTTTAGTGTAATGATTGTGATTTTTAGAAAATCAGAAATCTAGCCTTTTCTCCTCAAATCCAAGCTTTTCCACACTCAGTCTGTACCCTATCTCCTCACTAAAACATAAATTGTCTGACCTCAAAAGGCAGTATATGTCAGCAAGTTATCGTTACAGGGAACACGTCCCTCAGCCCTCTGAGAACATGTGAAAGACAGAAGAGGGAAACCTTGTCAGCTATTAAAAATAAAAATAATAAACTCCCCAAACCAAATCTGAAACATAAGACACAAAGCACCTATAATGGCAAGCCTCTTCACAAGCAACTTTGGAAAATAAAGAGATCCCAGTGAACAAACATCTGACAGAAATCATAGGATAACGTTTGAATATCAGCTGGCAGAAGCTCACATGACTTAGCTCCAATTCCTCAAGAAGTTTAAGAATTTGATTTGTGAATGTCCAGTCACTAAAAAGTATCAAAGAATATGTTCACTTATTCATTTCAGTTAACTGACTTCCAGTGTAACAAAGGATGCATGTAACCAACATTTCTGAACATTAAAATATTGTGGGAAGCATAAAATCCCAGCAGGCTGCACTGAGGAATCACTAGTGGATTAGCACAAATTACAGAAACCAGACTAATCCTCTTCCCTTTCATATTCTCTTCCAGCTATTTGAAAGTAATGAGCTATGGGCAGTGCAATACTACAGTAGCATTTAAAGTAATTAAACAAATATTGATAGCAATCAGATTAATTTCATTTAAGATTCTTTAACATATATCCATTTCATCTTTCTACACGTGGGCCTTCCCCAGCAGAAAATTAATAGCTGAGGAAGATATTGCAACCAAACTTAAAAATACAATAGTTTCATGCTGGGGAGCTCTGCCATATCATATAGCCTTTTACAGAACACAAAGTTAAACATGAATGCAAGAATACTTCTGTGTTCAAAATAGCTGATCCCTAAGGAGCTTCTAGAACTCCCTAGCAAATAATGAGAATCCTTGTTCAAGGGGTTCCTGTCATTGAAAGATTTATTGTTGTTTGGTGATAGTAGCTACAAGGCCAGGTTAAATTCTTTTTGCATAAAACAACTGAGGAAAAAAGCACCCTCAATTTCCACAATACACTGGTTTTGTAGATTCTTCTCTATTTCATCAAGTTGAAGATACTTGGAAGAAATTCTGTATTCTACCATTCACTTCAAAATAAGACAGAGATGAGAGGGGAGAGGTGTACAATGCTGAATTACTTGCCAATCTACAACCTTGCCCATCCTTTAAGTTCGCTAAGATTTGTAAAGATACGTTGGCATTCCGGAACAAAACCTCCCCGCTCTACCGACTTAACTAAAACATGTCTTCCATAAAACAGGCTGAGTGAAAATTATGGCCACCTGGTTTCTCTCTGCTACTGAGGGAACTGCTAAGAGCAGGAAACTCAGTAGCTATGGATCTAGACTTTGCAGGATGTACCTCAACAGCGTTAGAAAGGAATTGATGTAACTCTTCCTTCTGGAAAAAACAGGCTCCTCCTGAAAGGCCTATCCAGGGCACTGTCTCAATCTGTGCAATTCTAAAGGAACTTCACCAATATGTACAGAATTAAATACCTATTATTTTTTCAACAGCTGCCTGAAACAGGCAGACAGAAAATAGTATTAACTAAGGAATCCAGACAGAGTTTTGCTGGTGGCAGAGGAAGAAGCTTCTTCCATCAGTCCACTGTTCTGCTATGGATTGTCACAGACCTGCCCACAGATCTCAGGCAAGTTTAAAAAAATCTCAATTAAGTTGCATTGTCTGCTTTAGATGTCAGGCAACCAATTCTGAAATGTTACAAAGTATTTTAAAAATAAAAATGAATTTGTGCTGTCTTGACTGTGTGGTGGCAACATGAAATGACTGCTTCATTTTTTAAATAACATTTATGTCACCCCTAGGAATCTGCTTTAAAGGCCAAATTCAACAATCAGAAGTTATTTGCATTAAACAACCAATAAAACACTTTCTGAATTGTATTTTTCTTAGGAACTGTGATGTATATTACAAGTGGTACACAGTAATCTTCCTGACTATGACACATTCAGCAGTATACTTCTTAGTAAAAGAAGGGAGAAATTAGCAACCCTAAGTGCTGGAACAAAGAATTACGCCCATACCAAAGCATAAATGTCTAAACTGGCTATCAGTGTGACCTCCAATTTCCAACAGTTAGGTCACAAATTGAACATACTCCCCTCATTAGTCACTTAACGCTTAGAAATTTTCTCTCATCTATTTTTTAAAGTCTGCCTTTGTGTGCTGGATAAGAACTTTATTTATTTTGTTATTTTTTGGAGGTAGAACTTTTATGTAGGCTTAGAAGACCACAGCTGGCACCAAGAACAACAAGGTAGTGTCAAAACAGCTTTCAGGGACATGGCATACACAAAAGACAAATGTCTGAAATAGGGCCCCAATATCAGAGTAAACTACTGCAGCTTAACAAAGTACTACCTATCACGAGTACTGCAACTACTGACTGCAGACATGTTTTGAGCCTGTGGCTAATGGAAAGTAAAAGTACTTCGGTCTTACTGGCGTTTGAGCCATCAGCTGGATTAACTAAACGCAAAAGTCTCATCATTTCCCCTGTTCAGATACTCTGAGACAAGGATTCCTGCCAGTATTTCTACTGAATGTCTCTTACTAGTTTTAAACTGACATATTTGATTCAAGCAATTCAACCTAAAAGCAATAACGGGAAATAGTCAAGTAATTGGTTCTATAGAGGAATAAAATCACAAGACAAAGTAACAATTCAGGATGTTATTGCAGAATGTTAAGCGATATCCCTCTTTTATCCTATAGAAGAGGGAATCGCTTCATCTAAACTATAATGAAATGCGTAGAAATTGGAAATGGATGTTCAATCTAGGCAGCTTCGTGCTAAAAAGCATGAAAAAACCACAATTTGGTTAATAAACTGCTGGCACATTTGACACTGAGCTTTATCATAATCCCCATTGAAGACTCTTTTTAGGGACAGCTCCATCAATTTAGTACATTTAACACAAACAGATCAAGCCTTGCAGTGTTTCCTCAGCACAAAGGAAGCATTTTCAAGGAGTGTTTGAAATGCAGGATTCTGACAGAGAAGGCAGACACTACCACTTGTGGGAGCACACATTTATATAGGTTCTTAAAGGGTGTGATATTTTAGCATTTAATGACACTGCATGATCCCTGCATTGGTACTAAAAGGGGAAAATCTCTTCCCCAACATTTATACAGCTGTATCAGGAGAAGCATGCCACATGTTATGTGATCCTTTCCTTGTGCTTTGTTTTGACACAAACCAGGAGACCAGCTCCCAGCATGCCCGCTAGGCACTCCAGATCTGCTGCTATGGCTGTAACACTCCCCACATCAACACTGTCAGCACCCAGTTCAGAAAAGAGGTTCTCCCTTTAAACAAGGACAGGGAACGTGTGCAATACAGATCACCCACTGTACAAGTTAGCCAGCTCACTTTTGCCAACAGAGCCCTGAACACCCTTCCAGTGAGCCTGCTGGCATGGGAGTTGAAGGGCCTTACCAGCTAAGCTGCATCACTAAAAAACCCAGAGCACAGATCTGCTCACTAGCCACCAAAGAGGGCTGTCACAGCAAAGCCCTGGACTTGAGCGTAGAAATAGTAGCTGTGGTGTTGCCACTTCTTCTTTTGTTGCTCGCTCTCTCTCTCCCCTCCCCACCCCGTGCAGGGAATTCTTACTCCCCTGTGGATTCCCCAATACAAAGGCAAATGAAAGACACTTCATATGATTTTGGACAAATTGAATATGTATTGTAATACACTCATTTTTCTGGAACCCTATTGCTCTTTAAGATAGAAGTGATGAATTACTGTGTGTAGTTTGGGGCTATTCCTTAAAGGAATAGCAAAACACGGGTAACAATCTTAAAACAGTGAGAGGTATGCCAAGTACAATAGTAATTCTATTGTAATAACAAGCAATTTCGATACTTCAGCTGTAACGGGAAGTTCCTGGAACATGGTTCAACTAAATTCTGCTTGGCTTAGAGCCATGCAAATAGTTCTTTTCTGCATTACCATCAATTACGTAACTAAAGAAAGTGTTTTTGTTCTTAAGTGCACTATTAAAGGGGACACAAACAAGCCATTTTTCTTTCAGTGGTTGCAGCTAACATTTCTAAAATACCGTTATTACACATTTGGCAGACTTGAAGCATGGTCCAGTTTTAACTTGTGTTGGATTAGTCAGCCATGTCATTTGAATCAACTGAAAATGGGTAGTACAACTGCATGTCCTAATCAGACTATACATGC
Organism: Steatornis caripensis; assembly: GCA_013398225.1. NCBI lineage: Eukaryota > Metazoa > Chordata > Aves > Caprimulgiformes > Steatornithidae > Steatornis > Steatornis caripensis. The sequence continues at coordinate 133,490 of VZSC01013936.1, read as the reverse complement.
TCAGGATGGTAGCAGAGTTTTTTTACTTCAGTGCTGGTATGAGTAGTCACACTTAGGACAGCAGTCACCATGAGCAGATAACTATTGTTAACTGTCCACGTGCAAACAACAGGAGATATGTACCACGAAGGAATTGTTTTAATGAAAAATTACACTGCATAAAGTCAGAGTTACCATTATAAATACAAGTTTTAGATTCATAATTTTATACTGAGACTTTATTAGGACAATTAATCCTACTGAAAAAGAAAAGCTAATCAGAGGTATGCATATACTTTGCACGCTTTTTAGAGTGAAATATATCACCCTCAAAAACACTGCCTTCCATCGCTGACAAAGTCTACCAAAATATAAGAAGACTATTAAGTGCCACATACTCTTTCAATGCACATCAGTTGTAGTCTGCCTGTACCATGTGTGCTTATGTCTCCCCTTACAGAGGCCCCAAACTATAACGTGAGGTTGAATATGAGTGTGTTTCTAAGGACAAAATGAAAATTACCCATTTTCTGAAGCCTCCAGTCTCACGTGGGTTGCACAACAAAGACATGTATGAAGTGCACGGGGGTGAGTTTCTACAATACTAGCGTAAAAAAATCAATGTCCTACAGAATTAACCATTATCGCTAAACATGATAAATTAACCATGGAAACTATGTTTCCATGCTTAACTCTTTGACTCATATGACCATCTTAGAAAAGAAATCTAGGTATCTCACAGAGTTAGCTATCACCTTATTCACATTTTGCCTAGTCTTACCGATCTTTTACACATAGCGTGTACCAGGGGTACCTGACCATACAAACATGGCATCTAGCCAGATTCATAGGCAGGCATGTTGGGGAACACAGTTCCATTCTCTTCAAGGCAAATTGGTTAACTCCAAGAGCTGAGGAGCCTGACCTTATACATCAGACTGCTACTGGCAGGAGCTCTCTGACCAGTGCAAGGACGACTGTGAGACAACTCTGGCAATTAGAAACTGTTAAATGTGAAATTATTAACATGTTGATCCAGGAAAACAGCCTGGTTTTGCTGCATGGTAAGTTTTCTTCAGTTAAATTTGATCTCAACTACAGTATCAAAAACTAAGGTAAAACCATCACCTCTGTAGCACAACACCCCTTTACACCTCATCAATAGAAAAAGCACTGCAGTGCTTTTGAGGTCTGATCACACTCGTTGGCCTGTAAATGCAAGGAAATATTCCATCATTTCAGAAAAGACACCAGATCAAATCCTCAATTAGGTATGAGCTTTCTTTAACCGTATTAGAAAAGAAGTATCTGCTTTGCAAATGTTCTCCTACTCTCAGTAATTTCATATAGCCTGTATCTTATAGCAGTTCAACAAGAAGTAGTTAAATAGCATATTCACATCCACCATCCTGACCACTGCAAAAGTGCCTTACTTTCAGGCTCTAGGGTCTGCATTTTTCTTCCCTTTGAACTCATTGGGAAAAAAAATTTGCTCATAAACCATTGCTAAAGCTGTCTTTACGGTTCAACACTGATCACAGTAAACTTGTCTTCAGTTTTCCCAATGCCTGTCCTTTACCTTTACATCAGATGCCAACTGTGGCAAAGAAAAAACTTGACCTATCCATATGATCTTGCTCTAGAATTTTAATACCCGACCTCAGTCAGCCAGTATTTCCATTCTTTGTAGCTCTTTCTACATTAAACTACCCTTAGGTTTCTTGCCATTTCCTCCTTACTCATGCAAAATATTCTCCCTTACATAATCTACATAGCTATTATCTTATATTTCTTCAAATGCTGTCTTTGGTTTTACGTCTATCCATAGTTACACTGATGATTGGTTAACAGAAAAGTGGGACTTCTGGCATTCTCACTCCTTGTATTTTCTCCTCTTACATGTCTGTTGTTACCATTTGTCTGAGAACATATGAGTCCGACACCAAAAAAAAAAAAAAAATCACACCATCAGCAAAGCTGTGCAAGGTCTTCACAACATAGGCTTACTTATGGCAATGTTCACATTCTGTCTTTCTTTCAATATATGATTTACCTAATTTGTTCTCGAGGCTTTAAAACCTCTGGGGCAAGAATTATCATCTCTGCTTATATTATAGTTAGGACAATAAAGACTTAAAATAGGTTAAAGCTCTCAAATGTCACTACAGTATATGGATTTTTATACTGCCAATTCTGTTAGATTTTATTGGCAATAGTTTGTATGCTAGAACTACATGCAGATCTTTATTCTACTATTATCTTTCACGTTGAAAGGCAACTATTGCCCCGAACCCCTCCTGCATACCCGAATGAAGAAAGATTTACTCCATCTAACAAAGGGTGACAAAATTCAGCCTTCCTTCGCAGTGGAGTGGACAGCCAAGGCAGGGCAACCACTGTTGAATGCTGAAGAGCAGCAATGCTAAGAGAGTTCAGAGTCACTTTTAAAGTGACTTTTAAAGAAGTCTTTATTTTCTACTCTAGACTGTTGTGCTAGACTACTAACAATAAAACCATTGTTTGGGTGCTGAAAGCACCAATGTAGCTAGGCCATGAGATACTTCTACTTCACTGCTCTCCTTCCATTACATGCCTAAAATTCAAGGAGTGCAAAAACTCTGATCTCCGTTACGACAGCGCACAAAGGAAGTCGCTATACCCCATTTTGACCCATTTTTCTGAAACAGGAGGAGTATAATAATATTTTCAGACCAAAGGCTACAATATATTAAGGCTTTACAAGAGGAGATACTATGAGATCTTAGCAGTACAACATCATAGTCCTCTGGTTACAGATGATATATGAAAAAGCATACGGACTTACTGACAATTCTTTGATTAATTTTCTTAGTTGCCTGTGCCCATGCTTCTCAGCGATACTTGCTGGATCATCTCCATATTTGTTGGTTATTTTGCAAGCCCACGCGGCCTCAGGACAATTGAGTAGAAATGTTGCAAGATTCTTTAATCCAAATTTGGCTGCACAGTGAAGGAGAGTAGGAAATTCTTCCAAATGGCTATCTGTACATAGAAAAAAAAGTTTTCATGAAGAACAGTTTTGCTTTTACAGAACACCTTCCACCACCTTTTATAAAAGTCCTTTGAATATTGGTGCTACGGAATCACAGTTACCAAATTGCCAATAACAGAACTGGCATCCAAAGAACAATTCCTCCAACTAACAGTTTTACAATTCACAATCATATTTTAATGCAGGAGTTTTTAACGTAAATGAGAAATTTCATTGTTTTCTGACAGAGGGATTTTAAAGCACTTCAGTTCTATTGAGAAATTTTCTTGCAAGGGAAGGAAAATGCTACAGTCAAGACATGCTTTTGCTTATGTGTATGTTATTTAATGCTTTAGAAATATTTTTAATTTGAGACATTTGAATGGGGCTTTTTATAGTGGTGCTTTTTTTGGTGCTATTATGGTGCTATGTTTTCATATAAAAAGACATTTCTGAAAATTCACATGACTAACAGAGACTTAGAAAAAATTGCTTATCCCTGTAATGAAAAATCAGAGAATTTAAAGATGAATGTATCAGATATTGTATGAATAATGTATGAATGTTTGAGAGGATTTATCTGAAATACCATGATATTCATTTCTATCACAGATTTTATTTTTCACCTTGGAAAACAGGGACAAACCTAAAGTGAAGTCAGTTTATCACTTCAGCATAGTCCTGTATTCTAAGAGTGGCCTCAAGTTACATACAACAACAACAAAGAGAGAGATGAAGCATAAACAATACTTCCCTCTGCCTTCATACTCTACTTTGTAATGACTTGTGGTTTATTGTGCAGCTATTTGTCTGTGTATCAGCATGCAGTGGTAGCTCTTTTCCAAGTATGCATCCAGCCTGCCCCAGGCACCATCAACTTCTTGCACTCTCAGGCTCTTTTCACAGTGTCTCTACTACCCACTGAGTGAAGTGCTTCCTCTAGTTTGTTTTGAACCTGGCTCCTGCTAGGCTCAACTGATAGTCCCTAATTCATCTTATTCTCCATCTCTGTCTGCCCTCTCTGCACTTCTAGTGATTTACTCATTCCCAGAATTTCTTTCTTGAAGAGCTCCAGTCTACCTAATTGTGCTTTATAGAGAATTAACTCCATCACCCCCACTGCTCTTTTCTGAACCTTTTCCAGCTTTAATGTAGCTATTTTGAGATGCTAGGAGAAGAGCTGCACATGATACTCAACTTATGGGTGAACTGTGTAATTTATGCATTGTTGTAATTATGTTCTGTTTTGTTCTCTATTCCTTTTCTAATAATTCCTAGTATTTCATTTGCTTTTTGATCTGCTGCCTAGCAACAAGTTGATGTTATCATGGAACTGCATGGTCTTATTCTTTAGCACTAACTAATAGCCTGCTCAAAGCCTCTCATTTTGTATGACAACGTAGGACTGCTTTTTCCACTTGCATGACTCCATTTTTACCTACAGTGAATATCGTCTGACATTTTACTGCACAATTACTAAATCACATAAGGCCTTTCCCCCATTTTTTCCCCAATTAGACCTCTTCCTTACTACCTTGAATACTTTATATCACTAGCATAAGTTTTTTCCAACTGTCTGCCTCCTGGTTTTGCCCATTTATTCATTCACGCCCAACCAATTACTGACTTGATCAGGTTTGCTGACTTACAAAGAACTATAAGAAATCTATAAAGAAATCATATTACAGAAAACTTATTTTATTACAATTTCAATTAATTTGTCTGGTTGAGAAAACACATTAACCTGTTTCTGATTCTTCACGTCACTAGAGAAATTGGGTTTTGGCATCACAGTTACACCTTCTAGTACTACAGAACTGAAAAATTGCACACCACTGTTAGAAATCCAGCTACTTCATTTTATATTTCCTCAGAGCGCTTAATGAATACCAGTTACTCCTGTCCATTTTTGCTATAACTTCATGATTCAACATGAGCTGGCAACGTGCACTTGTAGCCCAGAAAGCCAACCATAACCTGGGCTGCAACAAAAGAAGTGTGAACAGCAGGTTGAAGGAGGTGATTCTCCTCCTCTGCTCTGCCCTTGTGAGACTCCACCGGAAGTACTGTGTCCAGCTCTGAGGTCCCCAACTTAAGAAGGACATGGACCTAAGAGTGAGTCCAGAGGAGGGCCACGAAGATGATCGGGGGGTTGGAGCACCTCTCCTATGAAGATAGGCTGAGAAAGTTGGGGTTGTTCAGTCTGGTGAAGAGAAGGCTCTGGGCAGACCTTATAGCAGCCTTTCAGTATCTGAAGGGGCCTACAAGAGAGCTGGAGAGGGACTTTTTACAACGTCATGTAGTGATAAGATAGATATTAGGAAAAAAATCTTTACTGTGAGAGTGGTGAGACACCGGAACAGGTTGCTATGAGAAGTTGTGGATGTCCCCTCCCTGGAAATGTTCAAGGTTCGGTTGGATGGGGCTTTGAGCAGTCTGATCTAGTGGAAGGTGTCCCTGCCCATCACAGGGGGGTTGGAACTAGGTGATGTTTAAGGTCCCTTCCAACCCAAACCATTTTGTGATTTTACAATTCCTTCAACTCCAGACAGTCTCTTTCCACATGTCTTCCAACCAGGTCTACAGCCTGGGAATCTACACAGTTTCGTCTAGTTTTCTTGAGTTCCCTTTCATATCCCAGTCATCAGTTGTCCTACAGACTAGCCAGAACATTTTCAGCCCTTTGTGTGCTGGAAGAAAGACTTAGTAGTAGTTACAACTCCTTTGGGAATTCTCTTAGCTGCCAGTCTTTAACAAACTTTCTCTTTCTTACATTCTTCTACATATTAAAATTTGTCTCAGCAGTGGTGAATTTGTGTACTTTCCCCGCCCCTGCTTTTTGCTCCTGCAGAGTGTTGATACGGGAAAGAGTAAAACCTCACCCCACCACTAGATACAAGGATTCAAGGAACAAGAACAGTTCTTGGAACAGGCATAGCTAAGTACTATCAATCAGAAAAGTTTTTGACAATTCTTGACTGCATTTTGGACAAAGAATATTCCACCACTATCCCATTCCTATATTGCTTTGACACAGGGTATTAAGTTGCCTACATTTTAGTTGCAAGTCACATTAACAACCCTAAATTGATTTTTAAATAAATTGAGTGTTGCCTGACTTTTACTTCCACCGAGCAACCAAAAATCCAACCAAGAAACTGTAAATACACAGCACTTGTGTAAATCTTATATTAGAAGCCTTGGCAGCTAAGCTTCTATTGACAAGGCTATTTTTATATTCCTTTGTACTTGTAGGGTGCTTTAAAATTCTTTGAGTTACAAGAGGTAATCTTAAAACTATACAGCAGCTAAGGTTTTTGAGAAATAGATGCTGCACATCTTCTTTACTCTATATTGCTCAACATTTTAACGGAAGTTCCACAAACTGGACTTAATCCCATAATTAGAAGAACTATAAATATTATCCTGGTGTATAGCCATTTGACTTCTTATTTTTGTCTACACTTGATAACTGCAGGGAAAAAATAATCCCCCACAGACTGAGGCAAATATATACCAACTTAAGGAGCTGTCACATGAGCAGTAAAACTGTATGCAAGTAGTTTTAAGGCTAGGATGAAAGCAAAGCTAGGTGTACTTCTATGCATTACAGAGACTTCTCAAACAAAAAAAAGAAGTGTCTGAGACCAAGTTAATATTTAAAAAAAAATCTACAAATTATCAAATTGCATTTCTTAATGCTTCTGTCTTTTCCTATTTTTTTTGAGATGCAATGAACTAGGTGTTGATCAGTAATTTTAAACAAGAGCAAATTACATGAACTCTAATCAATAGCCTGCATCCTGTTAGCAGACTCTAAAAGATCAAATATAGTCAGTAAAGGGTCTTAAAGTATTAATAACACGTTCTAAAAGAACTTCCACTCCATGCTACTGAAACCTGGAACAAGTGGTTACAAATTCAAAGGGGAAACAAGTCTATACTACCAATGGACTATGCTTTGTTACGGATTTTGCAACGGACTATGCTATGATTTCTTCATAGATATAAAAAGAGTCAGTGGTATTCATAAGCCTGTTCTAGGCTGATATCCGAATTTTCAGAGTAACGCAAACCAGAGGTATCCCAGAACCAACTCCAAAATCCCTTCAGCTCCTTCACAGTTGAGATGTTTTTTCTGGTCATCACTCAACTCCTCCCTAGCTAGGTTTGATATTCAAGCAGGACTGCTACACTTACATGTTTTGAATGTTACAGGGACTATACCATTAACAAATGAAATACCTCAGCCAGCCATGGAGGATGGTAAAAATCAATAAATCAATTTCCTAAAACAAAAGGTTTATTTTACTCCTTGCAGTAAGTACACAAAAAGGCCGTCTTCAGGAATGAAAACTTTAACAGCAGCACTGGTAGTAAGATATTTCACATAATAATCAAAAAAAGACGTAAGTGAAACAAATGTTTCTAACACCACATAAACAATATTAAAGCAATTTCACCATGAACAGAAGACAGAAATAGTTTAATTTGTTTCTTATTTTAAGAATGAGTATTCAGATAAATCTGACCTGTACGCTTTCACAACTATTTGGGCTGCATGAGCTTTGTTATAAAATCACACAGCCTCAAAATGTTGGTTCTAGTTATGACAATAGCTGAAAGAACCATTAATGATGGTGCTAATTCTACATACCAACCTATCAGTCAGTAACTTTGTGCAACAATGCAACAAAGTTCCATACATATACACAGATAGAGGTAGGACTGGTTTTGTTCAACAGCAGAGGAGTTTTCTTTTTGTACAAGATCCAGTGAGATCTTAGACTGAAAAGCAATTTCCAAAAAGGTTAATTTTAAATAAGCATAAATGCTAGCATCACTATTACAATTCTGAACAAAGAAGCTACAAGGATTACGTTAGTTTCTTGGGTGTGTGTTAAATCTAAAGACTGAACTTAACCATGGAAGTGTTAATTCCAGGATACAAATCTTGATTAAGATATAAATCTACTGAGTGTCATAATAACTTTTCTATCTTTTCACAGCATCCACTTCAAAAATGAGCGTGAAAGGGAAAGTTCTGTTCACAGAGTAATTCAAATGACTGACTTTCACAGTATGAATTTCCACCTCATGCTCAAAACAGTGCAACAGGCAAGAGTGCCATCAAAAGACCCCAAGTCTAGAGAGGGCAAATAACATAGGTTACATTGGGATTTCAAAATTATTGTAACCTGCCTCCTAATTTCATTCCAGAGCGCTCTCTGCAACATCTACTGTTACAGATAAATTTAAACACTATGGTGAAATTAATTTCTATAATAAATATGGAGTAATTATCTATAAATAAACGAATAACTGACCCTTGAATTTAGAGTCTTTTAGTAGTACAAAAAATGATGGCATAATGGTAATTTTAACAGGAATTGAAAGCTCTGGGGGAATAAAATGATCACATTTATACTATTATTGCTATACTGTTACTACAAGTAATACAGAGTAAAATTGGCTGCCTGAAATAGTTTGCATTCCTAAATACGTAGTTTGCGCTTTCTATGACCAGATTTTTTTAACCGTAGGCCTTCCATGAAATTAAACACAGTTCCTTTTTAGTAACATTACCATACAAATGCACTCTTCCTCCCAATAAAGATTTAGCAAAATACAGTATTGACAAAACATTGGATTTTTGCCAGGCAATGCAACTCAATACATAGTATCACTGTTAGCTAGTGAACACTATCATAAAACACAATATACAGCCACACTAAAAAGTTTTAAGTCCTTCCCTTGAGACATTACTGAACTCTTTGGTGCTTCTACTCTGCTCAAAATGAGCAGAACCCAAAGACATATTTTCTTGTGTAGAGAAATCTGAACTACACAGGCCTCATACAGTGGGGTGGTTACATGGATAATTTCTAGAAAAAATGCACATCAGATGACCACACACACGGCTTCCAGGGCTCCCTATTGTACAGATGCATTAAGAGTGAAGAGCTGTCGGAAAACAGCTGACTCCTGTTACATAAATCCTACAAGCCTAAGCTGGTGATCCCGGCTAACAAAACTCACTATCGTGCTCTCCTCAGCCAAGTGTCCCTACTCCCAAATAAGCAATTGAAAACTCAGCTCTTTTGACAAGAAATACAGGCTTCTAACTCAAGAGGCCACCTGGGGAGACTCTTCCTTTAAGGAACCCAAATGTTGAACTGTGACATCAAACTATTCCCACTACCTTACTTTGGACTTCAGCTGCTCTCTTTTGGGCATGATAATATTCCATCTCCAGCATAGGCTGGGTACTAACAAGGTTGGGATCAGAAGCAGAGAGCGCTCTGTTCAGAATTCTTCTCCCTTCCCCTTGAGGAAGTAATGCTAGGCATGAGATTGATCCAGTTGCTGCTGCAGAGTTAGAGATTCAGCAACAAACAATGTAGGAAGATAAAGCTTACAGCCATGACGACTGCTGTTTCTGCATTCCAGTCAGCCACAGTTTCAGATCTCAAGCTGTGCCAGCTACTCCCACAGATGGTTCATATTTACCACGGGGTGCGGAAGGAGGGAGCCACACGAACACAGAAACTTGTGGGGAAAATGGGTATGCAGCTATGTCCTGGGCTTTCAGATTCCATTCCATTTAATTATCACAACACTTTCGCACCATAAGAGTGTTTCTAGGTTCAAGAGAGACAGATGTGTGCTGTTTTTCCAGTAGTTATGTAGATCACCAGCTGGGATTAGGAGACCCCTGACTTATCACCTGGCCCCTCCACCCACTAAATGCCTCATAACTACATCTTTTCCAGGCATCAATATAGAGTGGTATATTGATAAAATATAGAAAACAAGCAAGCCCTCAATCCACAAGCCCTAACCTCATGTCACCTTCAGTCGCTACGACACCACCAGCCTTACTCTCAGAAAGGGAGGACCTTCACATCTTGTTTCACTGTTGTGCAGGATCAGTTGCCCATTAGAGCAGACGCATGCAAAGGCTTTATTGAGTGGTTCGAATGGACAGATTTAATTTCTTCAGTCTATGAAACAGAAGCCTGGTGCCATCAAGTTGTGACACAAGGCAAAAAGTTATTGTAAAGACCATCAGATGACCATACTAAGCTCCACCAATTTAAGACAGCTTTTAACACTCTCATTTGCAAAGCCTTTTCAGGCAACACAACTGGCATTCTCCTGCACTTACACAAAGTAAGATGCAATCGTAACGGGACAAACTTTTCAAGTCTTGCTGATAGAAAACACTGGACTATTGAACTGCTTGAGGCCACCCTGGTATGATTGCTCTCTCGGTAAACGCTATACCAAAAGTTGTGATGGCTGTTGTTCCTTCAGCAACCTCAGTAACACTTCAATGCCCAATTCTGCATGCAGCTGTCGTACCAGAAGTCATTCTCTGCCCTGTATAAGCTAATGGCTTTGCCACCCATGCAGTGAGTGGAAAAAGACGTTGTAAGTCCTCCCCTAAATACATATTTAATTAGCTAAAAAAATATAGTAAGGTTAATGGCTTCAAAAGAGATGATTGAAGTCTACTGTCCTTTCTTTTTTTCCCCTCATTCTGAAAAGACACACCACTAACTGTTTAAATCCCTCCCATCACCTGACAAAAGCAAAGAAGTTATCTCTTTCCTACAGGATCTACAGTAAGTGTCAATGACAACTAAGGGAATCACTGTCAACATAACCAAGTAAGAATAACGCACTGCAAGATCTATTTGCATTTGTTTTTTTAAAATTATAATCGTTCACTTAATTGCCAATTCACAAAATTCAGAGAGCTCTTAAGACAAATTAGACGTTCTACTGTAAAGAAGTTTCCACCATACTGTGTTTAACTGCTTTAACTGAAGTTTTGTATTATACACAGTAGCAAGAAGCTGTAATTATTTAAAAGCACACATGCTTCAGGCAGAAAATACCATTCTTGAACTTGCAAGTTTGTCTCACTGAATTTGGGAACACTGCTGGAATCTTCATCGGCTGTGACACTGGAACAGCAGATACATTTCAGCTAAATATATAGAACTGAAGTCATAGTTACTGGGTTAACTAGAAGTCAACAGCTTTTACTCAGTAGCAGCCCTTTAAGTAAGAATGTTAACAGAGAAAAGTTGCTGCTGTTTGGCAACTACATTATGAACTAGTTAGCTGGTGATTGTAAGTGGGAAAGAAAGGTTAAAGAGAAAGTGCCCAAGTAGTGTATTTTTAAGAGCATGAAGATGGCTTCTTCAACTTTCAACTATGTTTGAGGTCACTGTTTGCTTTTAATTAAAATTTTAGTTCACATACAAGGGAGGGAATTAAGAGGGAATTGCTGTTTTGTATGTTTTGTCCTGTCATAATCCCTTCTCTACTCTTCTTTGCAGAGCATTCTGGAACATCTCAGCTATAAAACAGAGCATAAAAATCTAATATTACTGTATTGTAGCACCATCTTAGCCTGAAGGTATTTTCATAAACTTGCATAAGCAAACAGAACAGCCTACATTGATATTTCTGCAGATCTTGTAAGAAATCCTTCTCTTATTTTCCAAATTATTGATACAGGCCATTGCTTTTTTTAGCAATTTAAGTAGACACTTAAAATTACTTCTACAGTGTCAATATCAATTAAACCAAAGAAATAGTTAAAGCTCCACCTGTTTCTTCTCCCCCAGTCTATCTTTTCTCCCATTGTTTTGATAGCAGTTGAAAACCCAGATTCTATTTCTCCTTTTGGGATAGATGTTTCAGCTTGAAAGAAAGAATTACAGAAATCAGCATAAGTCTTGTTATGTTACTAACAATGCTGGGTGACAAAAAGCAGTATTTTCTACAAAAACACTAAATTCAGAACTTTTCACAAGCCTCGATGTTTGAGTTTAATCAGAGCAATAGTAACAAATAACAGGTTTTCCTCCACCACTAAAATTCCCAGACATGCCTTGGCTCTGTTTTTCAGTTAATCCTATTGTTAAACACGATGTTTTTCCAGTGGTTTCAATTCAGTCTGCATTTAGCTGTCTTAGCTAATTGGGCTTCCAGTATTCCCCTTCAGAGACTGAAGAATCATCTCTCTAAATATCACTCATTACTAAAACATTCTTCCCCTTGATAAGCTGAATAGAAGTCTTTATCTTAATTCTTCTATACTGCTGGTAGGTAATACCCATGCATAATCCTAAACACATTTTGACAACATTCAGATACTTTTATCTTTTTTAGAACTACATAAAACCTATCATAGAACAACAAAAAAAGTAATTTTAAAAAAAGGGTACAGTTCAAGTCTGAAGTGTGCACTTTATTTCTGGCAAGCTTTTATATATACAGCAGTTTCAACAATATTTTTCTGGTAGAGACTCCTGACTTACTCTCTGGTTACTACAATAACTATTACAGTAGGATACTTCATCAAAAGCAAGCAACTGAAACTGATCTAAATCATGACAAAATATATTACAATGGTTCTCACTGGAAACCATGGTTTGTAAAAAAACCAGCACAAATTTCTATTTTTACCATTTCCAATGGCTGTCATCTATAAATCAAGTTCTTTTGATTGATACTGACAAACTTAAGAGGACGTCAAACAACAAGTGAAGATACAGCATCATCTTTGCCTCCATTTAGGCAGACATATAATTTCCTTTCTGCCTGTAATTCAGCAAGTGAGATCCCATAGAGAAGTCTGATGTGCTGCTCAAACAATTTTCCTTGCTTAGATAGCAAGAGATTCAAATTTCCAGAATACATATTTGTGGTCCATGGCATCTTTTGAAAAACTTTCCTTATCAGAAATTGTTATATCCAGTGACATACATATCCTAAGCAGGTAAAGTTGTTCTGTTAGATGTAATGGTTATACAGTAAGTTTATCAGGACATCTTGCTTTTTTAATTAGTATTTAAAAGAAATAGGAATACTGAAAATATTCTAATTAAGTCTACCCCAGGGAAATAACAATGGATTATTTTATCCTAAGCATATCTTATGGGCATGCTTGCATATACATAGGTTAGAATAAAGACAGGTAATCACATACATTTATGAGACCTGGTTATATTGATATAACTGACTGGTCTGTTATACCCAGTCTATCAGAAAAGATCATATTAAACAAGGAACTACACATAAGGCCGGTCATCAGGTGCTCAAAGCCTCCAACTTAATTTGAATAAATGGTAATGAAAGACACCTAAACAGCCTCAGGGTTTGCAAGAAAAAAATACTATAAATATGATCATGTATGCACATGATAGAAACACACAGCGAGAGCTATAGCGATGTCATGTGCATACTTTCATTTGTAACACCCAGAATGACATTGCATTGCTGGTGGAGATTCTGTATACAAAATAAGGACAGCTATAAGATTGCCTTAAGTCAGGCAATCTGAAACTACGCCTTGACGAGTGAACCAAACAAAGTGCTGGCTGAGAGGATGGTTCAGACATTCATAATAGATGCACTAAAAGAAAGATGGTATCAGAGATGACCTTTTGCGCCTCTACCATCTATCCTGACTTTCCCAGCCTACACACCAACCTTTCACAAGCACTGCATTCATCACACTAAAAACATTTTTAAACAGCCATTCTGGGAGGGGAGTGGCTCTTGAAAAATTATGTAAGCAAACATGCATCTGTTGATGTCTTGATCTAAACCACTGTTAATATAGGCAAGCATCACACTGCATTTTTGAATTATATCATGTGGATTTTTCCTATTAGATTTTATATTTACTTTTATACTCTTAAATTTGTAATCACACAGCTGTACGCTTTGTGAGAAGTCAGACCATGCAATTCATTAGTTACCCAATAAAATTAATCGTGAGTTCTTCATTATTTGCTCACTTTGAGTTCATATTGAGAACTCTCAAGTACAGCAATTTATCAGCTGTACCCTGATGTGCTAGCTATAAAGTTAAAATAAAGCATAAAGGTAAAACCATAGAGAGAAAGGTTTCTCTTATCTATGCCTCATGCCGCAAGACTGACCTCCTGTAGTCATACTAATGACTGGAGTCATGAAACAGTCTCCAAAGGATAAGGTTCAAAAAGATTTAGACTTTTTTTAGTGTTTAGGTTGAGAGGAGTACATCTTTCCTTTGGAAGCATCCAGCTTGCAAGGAGTGCATCTACCTTTGGGTAAAGGTAGATGTTAAGCTAGAGCTATTACATGCAGACTGGAAAGCCAGAAGACTAAGCACAGCTCATTAGATGCTAGATATATTCAAAGCCTTATGAGCTAAGCATCTGATACCAAGTCTAATCAGAGGTTCTCTTTATTGAGTTCAATAGGCTTCGAAGCCTTTAGAAGCAAAGTTTGGAAGCCAGCAGGAATCCTATAGAATCACATACAGGTAATCACAGAGAATTTAAAAGTATACGTGTATTCTGACATATTGACACATCTCTATTCCAGCCAAGCATCTCTCAAATGCAGAGCTTCTGTGTTCCCCCTGGAAATAGACAACTGGATTTCTGGCATAAGTTAACCTATTTTGACTACTAGGGAAAAGCAGCACACGGGAATTACGAAATTAGGGTCGATTCATCTGCCTGTTCAAAGATATAAGAATAACTCATCTCGGTGCTAAAGAGCTTTTTGTTCGATAACTTAATTTCCTTCCCAAAAGCATTTAATTAATTTTCATTCTTTGACATTTTCTCTTTGGAATTAAAAACAGTGCTTGGAATAAAATGCTATAAAAAAAAAAAAAAAAATCGCTGAACAAGGAGATGTTAGTTCCCTATTAGACCTGATATGTCTAATACCTGTTTGAGATGCTTTTATAGGGAGTCAAAGGCATTGGTTTCCATACCTTTCAGGCAGAAGGACAATCAGAGCCTAGGCCTCCTACATCCTGAGAGCTTCCAGCTCTGCAACCACATCTTTCTTTCATGAAGAACCTAGGATTTAACTTTGTACTTTCTTGTTGTGCTGTACATCAAACCAGTTCATTTTAAGAAGGTCACTAGTTGGCTCAAGCTCACAAGCAGTCAACTTGCTCTTGAACCACTAAGGCCTTTTGGGGAGGGACTGCAGGTTGCTAAGCGTTATTCTCAAAATTCAAAAATGTGCCCAGATCTAACTGGTTACTAGAAAAGCAGAAAATCTTTTCTTCATCAGAACTAACATTTCACATTGGGAATGACTCTCTAATGTGTCCTATACTTGCCCATCCTGCAGCTGTGCACATGAAAGTGTCAAGGACAGGTGCCTCACTTAACAATCTACTTGTTTGCTTCCATTAACCTAGACTCACATTTAAGCCCATTCTTAAATACAAGTGGAATCATGGTTATCTAGTGCAGATGGGTGAATTCCATCATCAAAGAAACCTTACTGAAGAGAAAAGGAAGCATGATAGTGATCACAGTAGAGCTACCTTCAAAACTTGTTATATTTGGTTACGTTAAGTGTGTGTTACGTTCTACTTGATTGTAGTAAGCTTGTTTTCTCTCAAAACCATACTCCAGGTACACAAGTCAGGCAACAACTCAAACACACCTTTCTTACTTATTTGAGAATGGAAACATATTTTCTTGGCTCTTCTTTTTCCCCAAAAGTTTCTTAGAAAAGCTGAGGTCTAACACACATCTGCAATAACATCATAATGATACTTTCAAAACATAAATAATCACACTCTTGGTTTACTGCAAACCAGTTTGAACCCTTAATAAGTGGTTAATGAATTCAACCAGGACCCTCCATTTGGTACTGAACAGTAGATTCTGTTGATATACTACTGAATTGTGCATATAGAGTGTCTACTTTATAGAAAAATCCTATTTTAACTCACTGTGATGCCTTTTTTTAAAAATTCAAAATAATCTAATTATTTTTTGGTCAGACTTAATGGAAGCTATTAAGTGCATTGGTGCTAAAGTGAATGGAGAAGTTTAGTGCTGTTCTAAGTTCAAAAGTCATCTGTTCTCTTCAGATGGAGAAATCTTTCTGATTTTCTTTTTATGTCACCAAACTTTGAGAAAGTGAAGTTTAATTGTATTGCAGAAGAGCAATCAGTAAAAAAAAAAAAAGTATGGGCACCTCCTCGTGTCTCTTATTGCCTATTTTCTCCATAAGTATAAATTTGCTGAGCTGTAAAGCTGTCAATTTGCAGTTAATCCAAAGCTGATCAAACATTCTGACAAGTATAAATACATAATACTGAGACACGAATGAATGATTTACAGAATATTTGTTTCAATTTTTCCTGGTTATGTTGTCTTTATTGTGGATTCCTACACTTCACGAGTTGCTTTAAATACTTAAAGATTGTCTTATTAACATTTACAAGTAACAATCATAGCATCAGTAATAAAAATCAATGCGTATACGAAGTGACTCACTAGCTTGTTGATGGTGCTCTTCTTCACTTTGGAATGGGCTGAATTCATAAGCAGACATTTTGCTCTTCAATAACAAAGTCAGAACATTGTCCAGCTTCTCTACAGAAGAAAATTTAGAGGCCTGTTTTAAAGGAAAAAAAAAATAGTGCATTTGTTGCACAAGTATTTTTAACTTTATCCTCATAGTGCTCGTGAACCAAATTACTCAAAACAGTATTATTACAAACTCACTCTTAGTAAGAGCAGCATAGGTTTTGAGAGCTGAGTATCTTCTTTTTCTGTAGAAGAGGTGTTCTAATATAGAAGGATCATGATCACACAATCGAATTGAAAAGAAACAGGTATTATAACTTATGAAGTTCAGCTATGACTAAGAACTTCTGGTTGAAGGGTAAGGACAAGAAGATTTGTGTTTATCAACTCTCAATTTAGCTACAACAATGCAGTGTAATAACCAGGAAATGTTCTAACAGGATGTGAGGTGTCAATAAATCCAAGGTCTTACTACAGCAGTAATTCAGGATGAGTTTAAAGACTACAGTAGCTCTCTGTTACCCAAAACCCTTACGTTAAGATGATGTACTTCGCTAGGTAGGAAACAGCTTCAGTTCCATCAGCCAAGGCATAACATTGCTTACAGATTAAGAAATTGACAGCAACCAGTAAGATTAGCCTCCTACTAAACACATAGCCTTTAGATAAGGGAAATCCTCACTGACTGCCATGAGTAATTGTTTTTATTGCCTCTTTCTGGACAGAAGGCCAAGATCTAGTCCTAATGACTCTCAAGGCAGCCATAATTATGTGTTTCTTTGCTTGGTGTGACAAGAGAAGCATGACTACAGAGATTTGAACAGTAAGGATATTTTACACCCAGTACTGCGGCACTAGTCCAGTCTGCGCTGGGCACCAAAAGTTGCTCAGCCACAGCAGAGAAGTGCTCAGGATGAGTTGGTTTACTCTGCTCAGACGTTAGCAGCCCTGTGTTGAAGTTTGCCTTCCCACAGCTGAACTGTTTCTGGTCAAGCCAATTCTGGGATCACTAACAGAGAATATCTGCAGGCACACTTAGCACATAAACTTAAAAAGAAACTGTGGCTGACATGCTGAGGAGAACAGGACAGGGGGGTCTACTATGAAACATGAAGTTTAATTGCCGAGGCTGTTAAAAGCAAGGAATAAAATAAGTCTGACTGATAAATTATCAGAAAATGTCGAATACACAGGCAGGATATAATTTTCATCTGAGTCCTACAGGAATGATGCAGAATTAGAAGGCAAGTTTGTGCAGGCAGGGAGCTACCAATAATAAAATACGATTGTTTATTTTTCCCATAATTAATATTGGCCCTTCCAGTATTGATTATGTTACATAAAAAACATTGTATTTAGTAACTTGTGATCTATTTCTTCCCATAACTCACTCATTCTGTACTGTCACATTACATCATCTGTATTTGTTATTCAGTAATTATGAGTACACAAGTCAGTCGTCGATAACCAAAGCAATAAGCATTAAAACAAAAATACTCCTAGAAAAAGAAATCTTAAGGCTTGTTCTAGAATAAAGATTTAACCTGAGTACAAGACTTACAGTGTGACTTGAGGAAGGATATGCAAAACCTCCCAAATATTTGTCACACAACCCCCCCCCCAAGTATTAACATGAATATTTAAAAATTAAAAGGAATAATATTAAAATTATGTTTGGAAACCACACTATTCTCTCTTATTCTGAGTAGGACTTCTTAGATATGGTGTCATCATTGGTAGTACCTTAACAGACTTCAATCTAGAGTAGGACAAAAATAAATAATAACACAGGAACTAGCTCAAATTAGAGTATATGCAGATATCGTGCCATGAAGAAAGAGGCTCATAACCACTGGTATTCACTAAAGCAACTCTATAGTAGAAATTCCACTATATACAGAGTAAACATATAGGTAGGCTTCTACACAAACTAAACCTGAAGTAATATTTTTAATTTCCATTTAAAGTGGCAGGGACAGCCCTTATACATCTTGCTACCTACCTAGCCCTCTTTGTTCAAAAGAAAATGAACAAACAAAAACCACCCCAACAACACCTGCCTCTTATGATCTATCCTGAAATGCCCAAGGAACAATTTCAGACAGAATCTATTCCAGACTGTCTTGTATATCAAAGCCCAATTAGCACCCCACAGTCTGTTTTCAGCAAGCACTCAGGGTAATCTTGCTTACAAAGCTCCTCTGCTTTTTAATATGAGCTTCCTTCTCCATTTTATTCAGGCAGAAATCCAGAGGAGTACCACTTTAAGAGTGTACAGCTCTTACTTTGAACTCAGACAACCAAATTTACATGAGATATAACAAAGTTTCACAATCTGAGATGGAGCAAGTTCTTGAAATGAGAAGAGCGCACAACTTAGGTACTTGCAGCAAAATTTTCAGGGCCATAAATAGTTGTATGGCTAAACCACATCAAGCTAGCTCAGTTTTTACAAGCTGCTGAGACAGAATTTAGAATGTCTCATCTCCCAAAGAGCACAGATTAAATTAGACGTAAATTTCTCATGCTTTAACAGGCCTGCTTTCTGATGACCAGCCTATCCTTTTCTATGATTTTCAAGTCAGACACAATTCACTTCTTAGACAAAGTTAGTCCAATTTGCTTCAAGTTTTTCACCTCATTTTTTTTCCTCTTACTTCAGGGATCTAAAATCTGAAGGCTCCAGCAACGATTTACCAAGCTACTTTGTTAACTAAACCATAACGAGTAGCTTTGTTCTGCTACCCCACAACAGAGACACAGTGCGAAAATCTAATTTAGTTACTTAAAAAAAAATAAGTGTATGTTAACGTCTTTCATCTCACACACAGGAGGGCCTGTTCTGGTACTTAAGTGAAGATAATAGCAGAAGTAACAGTGAAACAGAATGAACAATAGGACCACTCTGCACTATGCAGCTCCATACCAAGAAGGAATTCAGTTTAGAGACTTTGACTTTACTGTCCATTCCTGCTGCAGAGCACTCACACACTCTATGTACGCTGCATTTACATACTTTGATACACTCTACACAGGTCTCTATAGGCTCACGAAATCTCACCAACACTACACACCTAAAGTTCATGCTGAAGCTTCATGAAAACCAACAGAAATAGAACTGTATTTAAAGTTAAGTACACTGCAAGGGAACACTGAGCCAGTCAGGAGTTTGAGAAAGCCCACATTTCATCTGAATAAAGATTGAAAACATGATGAAAAAGAAGTAAAAGCATTACTTTTTCCCTGTGTCCTTGCAGGTAAGTTCAGAATTAAGCTAGTGAGTTTGCAGGCAATTTTTCCCATGCTCTCTGAAGCACAGCCAGCTGCTCTCCACTCCACTCTTCAATCTCAGTCCTTCTGGAAGTGCTACTACCTGCCCCAGCGTTCATCACCAGCAGCTTGTCCTTGCTCAGTACCACCTCCCCAGGTGTAGGCACTATCTCCATTCCCTCACCCTCTTTTCAGAGCAACAGGATACAGCTGTGAGCAACAGAAAAGCCCCAAGTGCTGACTATCACACCTGGGCTTCCAAAAACATCCTTGAAACAGGAAAAGACCAAGCACATATTTTACTACTTTTGTGAATGAGATGACCTACATTCTTTAGTAACTCCTAACAAAGCCCTGAAAATGCGTGTCACTGAAACACAGCATATGCAGCCAGTAAACGAAATATATTTCTCTCTGGCTTTAGCAGTACTAACAAGGTTACATTTACATACAGATGAACTTTAGTAGTTCTTACATCTCAGACACTACTTTATATGAACTTCAATATCTAGATTACTTCTGCCAAAGAGAACGGGCTAGGCTAAAAAAGTCACGTAGGCATTTCTGACAATTTTAGCCAGTGACAGAATATGGAGAGATTTCATGCTTAGAGGAAAAGAAAGAAACACTTTAAAATAATAGCTGCTGATGTAGCTTAAAAGATCAAAATGTTAAAAATAGTTTTAAAGGAAGTACCTCTGGGGATCAGGTAAAGGTCCATAGATAATATCACGACCTAAGTCATATAGCTGTTTCCTACAAGTTTTCACAGAAAAGGCTGAAGTTTATTTCCATTCTTCTTTTTCAATATACACTGTAACTGGAATCCTGTTTGATGACTATGATAAAAGCATCCTTTAAGATTCCAAGTCTCTCAGAATCATAGGAGTATTATTCAACCAAGTTTGTCACAAAGACTTCCTGAATCCCTCTAGATATTCTAAGTCACTCAAATTAACTTGAACCCCTCAATTTCAGTAATAAGGATAGGACCTTTGTTTCAAATTTTTTTTTTTTTTAAAACCTACAAAATCTCTACCAGGAAATCCCAACACTAAATAATTGAATCAATATTTGCATTTGGTAGAAGGTCTGAGAGAAAAATCAATACAGCATGTTAATCCACCAGGATGCTGAAATGAAAAGTTGATGAAAAGTAAAAAAGGAAACATCAAAAAGTTTAATTATGAATTATAAAAACCTTAAAATCAGACTGTACACCGGGTTACTGTAAGAACACAAGCTCCTTAAGGGAGTTTCTTTAATGCAGAATTGTATGAAAATGAGAGAACGAAAAAATTCACGGCCTTGAGCCAATGCCCACTCTGATATATTCTGACAGCAAGTTAATTCAGCATTGTGACTCAGTTATGATCCCAGCTCTTCCTACTTTACTATAAAATTTCAGGTTTTTTTCTTTCAAAACTTATGCAAAGAAACTTATTTTTTTACTCTATTTATTTCCTTGCTTTCTAAGTATTTATTTGGTTGTTTAAAATGTCTTGCTAATGTTGATAAATGCTTTTTAAATTCAGACAAATTTGAAACATAGGAAATGACAATCTATCAGATGTGGCAAAGAATTTCATCCAAAATCATAATTTGTAAAAATCTTAGAATACATTTAATCTAAAATACGGCTAGTGTTAATCTTCAATTCTCCTCTAAAAAGAAGAATTGATAAACGCAGTGGTACCATACTTTGCTGGTCTCCCACTAAGACATATGAACTCACCTGACCATCAGTAAAAGGAATGGATAGCTGTAAGCCGATTTGTTGGGTTTTGTTTACCTGTTTGGCTTTATTGGGGCACAAAGTGGAGAAGGGGACAATAATCTCAATGATGATAGCATCTCAAAGTAGCTGGAAGGGTTGGCAATACAATATATAATACAAGGAAAGCATTTCACCAAAGCATTGTGTCTTTGGTATGCATTACTGTAGAAATTTGCTTTCATCACAGAATTTTAATGAGGAGAGACTTCTTAGATTGCCAGCATTTATGAAAATCTTGAACTTTTCTTTGAACCAGAGAGTGATATTGCTTTGATCAATAATTGCTGTAAGCTTTTCTATTTTATTTTAATTTTGTTTTCCATGGTGTTTGATTGTTACTTTGCATAGATAAACCACTGTTACCCCAGGATAGTTTTGCAAATAAGCCAGTAGTCTCGAAGGCTTTAATTATCCTCGTTAAATAAAAGTTACTACTACTCCTGCTACTTGATGGGAATTCTAATTAGTATCAAGTCTGTTTTGTTTTTCCTTGTGTGAACATATTTTTAAAGATCAAGTTAGATCATGTTCTGTAAATTGCGTCTTTATGATGTATCTCATTGCCTTTAAATCAGGTTTACATGAAAGCTTGAAGTATTTTAAAAGTTTGTAGAAATAGTTTAGCTACCTAGCTGGTTAGTGTACCTCACTCCATGGCCCAGGAGGTACCATCAAATATGACAAATCTTTCAACACATATGTACACCTACAAAAGAATTACCATTAGTATGTTTTTCCACAGAGTACCCGTGATATTGTGTGGATTGTAAAACTGACCTAATTATAAAAATTTTCTCGGCATTAATTTTTCAGTTGCCAAAACAATAAAATTAAGAGCAGGCAAACAGCGTCTCCTCATTTAAACCCTTGTTTATTATTCAGATGAGTAAAGGTGAGTGACAGGGTTTAAAGCTGGGCTGGCTATTAAATATAAGTTGTTAAACATACCTGATAGTCATTACACTACAGCTGTATTTTCTGGTGTGCACTACTGCTCTGCACAGAATTATTTTTGCCTTACTAAATAGTAGTCATGCTGGTTAAATGAAGGGTCAAATTCCTGAATAACACAAAGAACTCTTCAGTGGAAGTACCAGTTGTGCTGTAGGTATCTAGGTTACCATGTTAATTATATTTTTTTAATCATTACGACACACTTCTTATGCATAAAATTTTAAATGAAACTGTTAAAAACTTACTTCAATGTCCTTCAAAATACAGGCTAAAAAATGGATACTGTAAAGATTTTAAGAACGCACTGGTACTTATAGTTACACTATTTTTCTTGTGCAACCACCTGTTTTCTTAGAACAGAAGCGGCTTGTACTTGGAAGGAACCCATCCCCATCTTTAATAGAACACTAATAATGCAATACATCATTTTTTATTAATCCTTTCGTTATGAGTGTAATGCCTTAGGTAGTAGATAAGGTAGATTTGTCACAGGAAAATGATACTGTCTGCACTGGAAACACAGACTATTATTTTTGTTCTGGCTTTGCAATTACAATACAGACATCATGACAAGTCTGCTTGGGCTACCCACCATTCAACAAACGATACTTGAGATTCCGTCCTTTCTTAATAGAAGCTTTCTTTTCTTATTATTTTGTATGTGCCATTGGGAAAGGACATGCTGCACAGCACTGCAGCGCCTGCTGTGATTTGAAACTCAGCTCAAAACCTGAATTCTTCTAAATATATACAAAGAATCTACATGGCAACCAGCAAACCACATGAACGATAATTCAGCAGCTGTAAATGGACTCTATATGAATAGCAACCTACTGTCTACCATACACAAGCTACGCCAGAAAAATCCCATTTGCTGGTGAATGAATAATAATCCTCCAAATACATCGTGATGTAAAATTACTTGCTTCTATTGGTTTTAGAACATACTAAAAAGAACACTTTCAATGGATAGGGACGTCACTACTGTTTGTCACTATTTTCATCCTCTGTAATGCAGGACATTGTTCATTGGGCATATACAGCCCCAAGGATATCACTCTCTAAACAAAAACAGAAAGAGAAAAAAATTGTTTTCACTTGCCTGATTTACTTACAACTAGGCATCTCAAAGACAGGCCTCTCTAATCCTGAGCCTATTATTGAGCCATTACTGATTACAGTGCAATCAAAAGAAGTCTTTCCAGCACAGTGTATTATCTCTTAGCTCATATGGTACTTATAGTCTTTTCTTTTTTTTTAAATGAAAATGCAGAAGTCAACTTACCTGACAAGTGAAAGCTATTGGGTCAGCCACTTTCTTAAAAATATGCTCAATCTCCTCTACTGCAGTATAGTACTTGATCTGTGCTGTGGTCTTAATGACTCCCCCACAGTAGACATTTACATATACAGGGCCAGGAGGAAAATCTTACAAAAGACAAATCAGAACAGTAGCTGAAAATATTTTACAATCCCAAACTAGAGGTCTCAGGGAATGAGCAAAAGAACGGGAGAATATCACAGAAAATGCACAGTCTCAATGAACTGGATTCGCATTTCACAGATGATTCAGTATAGTCAGTTTTTTATCCAGATCTTTCAGTGTAACATTAAAAAGCTGACAAAAGAAAATACATACCTGTAAATCTGTATAAAACAAAGCTATTGTATTGTTTCACATTAGAAAGGAGATGAAAACACTATGCTTCAAATTTCCAACTTCCCTTTGGTAGACTGATGACCTATAATGAGTTTCCATATGCCTACAAACTAAGGAAAACTGCATTTATTACAAATAGCAGAATTCCTATTCATCTTTTGAAACGTTTTTCTTAATTGCAGACAAGGTTCTCAAAACTGGATTTGAACTAGGCTGCAGAAATTGCAGTAGAATTACTTTCATCCCAGTTGTTTACCTAGTAAAAGCAAAGGAAAGAGGCATTTGTACAGTCTGTTACTTAAGTATGACTTGCTCTGTGTATGCAGCGTGAGCCCTCTTTATGAGCACATTTTATAATTCATTAGTATTCATTGTGCCCGGCATCCTGCAGTACCATACCAGCACTAGCACAGTTTTCGCAAAATTTTAACTCTGCCCACAGAAAAGCAATAAAACAGGGCAACCCTGAAAAAGGAGACGAGTAATAGGAACAAATAAACTAAATTAATAGAACATTACCTTAAATCACTTAAATGGAAACTGCCAAAAGGCGCTTTTTTAAAAATATTTTTTCTTATAATATCAGATCAGCTGGACCCTTATTAATAAAGGGTACTCCCAAACTTCCAACTTTTCCAGATTTTGAAACAGAAAAAAGGCCACAGAGAGAAGCATTAAAATACAAACGCTATAAGAAACAAAAGTTGGGCTGCAGCTCTCTGCCAAATTTTTCATAATATTTCATCTACTGTTCATATTTTATTTCTTCATCCACTATAGAAACCTTTCTACGATCAACAATGTTTCACAGAATAATTCTGGAAGAATCTTTTAAGATCCATGAATGAGGATTCCAGCTTTCCTTCTCTGAAATTCAGTTACAGATGAAAGTTTCCTATTGGTCATGTACTTCCCAGTCAAGTCTCTAAAAACAAACCATCTGCACCATCACAGTGTCAAAGAACTCTCAGGCCATATGTGGCCATTCTCTCAGGACAGTGTCCAGGATGAAAATCAGGCCATAGAATTACCCAAATGTAGCTCCAAGAAGCCACTGTTGAAAATTGTAGCCCATGTATATATATACACACACATACATGTATTTCTTCCTATCTAACTGTATTGTAATGGTTTCAGAATAAAATATTATATAAGTTCATTTGGGAATTCATAGCATGCAGTGTAGTAGCAAGCTACACTCTGAATACTCAGGTGAAAAATTTTTTAATTCTTAACTCACATCAAGTGAGTGGGGATAGGTGTGGCCCATAAGTCTGCACAGATCTCCTAAGAGAAACTGTTGTTATCTAGTTGGAACTGTTGGCAACTATTTATGGATGGAGCAGTTGAAAAAAATCATTAGAAACCAACCGAGCTGAGTGATACAGATATAGCGTGGACATGAACAAAGAAAAGAAATTATTTTCTGCATCAGTAGGAATTATAGAGAGCAGTATAACCAAATGAAAGATTTTAGTAACAGAGTAATAAGAAAAGAATATTAGCTTTGCATTTTATGGCAGTGATTTTGAAGAATGTTAATCCGTGACTAATCAATGACATTTTAAGATTGCCACCTGCCATTTAACCACACAAAAACAATCTAAGAGAACCTAGTTTCCTCATAAATCACAAGGCCTTGCCTCTCTGCGTTATTAATAAATGTTCTGTGTACAAAACCTATGAGCAGGAAACATCTAAAAAATAGTGGGAAGTGAAACTACTTATCAGAAAAAGTGAAGGGAGCCCAGAATGGTTTTTTTTTCTGTTTACTTAAAGATAAAGAACATTTTTCTTACCTAGGGCTTTCAGGTACTTGACCTTCTTATTCCAAGAGGCTGGCTGTGTCCTAATTCGTTGATTATCTGCTACGAATTCAATTTCTAAAGTTTCATCATCTATCTCATCTTTCAACAAAATGAATATTTCACCAGGGTTCTATAAAATTAAAATACTTTCCCATTAGCCCTTCAGAAAATTATACTGAAAGTGTAAAATGCAAATGAAAACAAAAGTTGGCAGGAAAGTTCCTGTACCAACAGCTTCATACAAGAAAATCTTAATACTAAAACATGATACCATCTCAGTGTTATCCTTTAGTATTTTACTGGCATAAATGACACAATGTACTATTTTAAATTCAGCTTACTTAACAATATTTCAAAACAGTATTTTAAATGCATATGTAGGTGAATTGTTACATTTTCTAAGATCATTCTACTTTAGAAGAATGACATTCACCCTAGTAAGAAGAACCTAAAATACTTTAGACTCAAACTCTTACAGTGGGCTAATAGTAAAGTAAGACAGAAGCATCAGGTAATGTGAGACAATACCCCTCTACTGCCTTTGGAACCATAGGGAATGCTACTTTCCCTTAGGATTGCACTGATTTCAACAATGAAAAATGTGTGTAAGTCATCTTTGAAAGACAGATAGCAAGCAAAATATGTGACGTTCCATGTACACCGCAACCTCCATATCTGACCGCGGCCACTCATTTATATAAAGGAATGCAGTGCTGGATATTGTACTTCCTCTGTTTACATTTTCACATACTTTCTCACAGCATCTCTGATTAAAAACACAAACATATGAACATTTGTGTCCATCAGCTATGGATGCAGATATGTATACACAAATATTTCTGATTTAATTTAAAATCAGACAAGGTATATGCTCACAGAAGCACTTGTTGTGTAACTCACATGGTATGGACATATGTGCATGTACCCATATACCACCCATCACTGATTCCTCCCAAAGGACACTCCATTTCTCTCATGAACTGTCTGACTACATGCTCCTTTTAAATTACAAGGACTACATGACAGTAATATCGCTATCCAAGCTGCCAAATAATTCTAATAAGGATAAAATGCCTCAGAGGCTGTCTCAAAACTATTTTATTTGCAAATCTTTTTGCTTCAGTGACACAAAGGCAAAATAAATCCTACTGCAGTCTCAATGCACTCTCATTTTGGACCCTTATCTGCTATTTGTTTTCAAAACTGTCATAGTATGAATGAGATTGCAGCAGGCAGAAGAGAACATTGACTGTTATCCCAAAGATTTCAGCATCGAAAAACCTTACCTCACATGGCATTCTTCCTGGAAGCACCAATATCGACTGCTCGTTAGTTTCTAATGTTTCAGAAAGTACCTCTGTTTTAAAACCGATGCCTGTTTTTTCCAATGCTCCTCTGGCATCTGACAAGTTAACGTCAGAGCTAGTCTGGTGATCTGAAATAAATAAATATGCAATGAGGACATTGTTAATAATGCTAGGTCAACAAAACATGTCAATGATGTGGTTTCCAACATATTAGACATCCATATGGCATTTGGAGTCACATTAAGGGCACTGCATGAAAGCCTAGCAAAATTCCTTTTCATGTAAACGTGGTGAGGTTTCCCACTTTGATAAAGAGCTTGCCTCTGAGGTTCTGATCCTGCAGCCTTTATTTACAAGAACAGGCTCTGCTCATATGCTTTGTCTTACTAAAATCGAAAGGGACATGGCCTTTAAACCAAAGTCATCGTGCCTGACAAGGTCAGTCAGTTTCATAGTCTCAGAACAAACTCTCATACACTGGAATAAACTGGGATTTTTACCACTCTTGCTTTCCCTATATGTAAACAAGGACATGCTACACATTTACATCACCAGCCCAGTTGCCTACCGGTAGGATTTATGTGAGGGCAGTAGACACACATTTCTTTGACACAGACTCCATAGTCTTTGCCTTCCTTCATGGACAAAATGACAGAATGAAGGCATACACTTTTTGTGTAGGACATTCTGGGTTTGGAAATGCTATGCCAGTCATACAGATAGCTTGCAACCAGGTTCTTTTCTGTTTTGCTGTACCGGTAAAGGCCCAAGAGCCATAGTGAATCCGTCACCAAATCACAGAATTTTAACGAGGAAATATAAAAGAACTGACAACTGCATCTGCAGAGCTCTGATTAAGCCTGTGTTTTAGAAAAGCTATTCTTCACACCTGCTGCTTCTCAGCTGTATCATCACTACTCCTTTCCAGATACTCTATTACCCTGTACAAAATGCTCTTGCCACCCATCTCAAAGGACTGCAGCAGCTCTTCATCACGCAGGATTACCCGGCATACTGCAGTCACCTAGTTAGATTAATGACATCATTCCAAGCAGCTCGGAGTTAAAAAAATCTTGACTGGCTGGTGAGAAAATGTCCCGAGAGACATCAACAGTATCTTGTATTACTGTAAATTATGGAACACTCACAGTCAATTACATTCAAGGACACAAATAACTTTTCAGGCATATCTTTTCCTCTTAAATGGATGTAGAATATTCATATGAATTAGTGATGGGCAGAATACAGAACAGTAGCAATTTGGCTTTGCTCAACAAGTACCACAGCCATTTTGAGTTTTTTTCCAAAAGTGCCCAAGTGACTGAAGTACACAAACCATACAGTGCTCCTAAAAGGCACAGAACTCTTTCCATTCAGCATCAGTATTGGTAATTTACAAGCAGTTTTTCCTCTTCTTTCTTGCCTCTATTTCCCCCATATGTACCAGTTTGTCTGATACAGAATGTTCCCTTTCCTTACTGACCTTGCCTTGCTTAAGAAGGCAGAGATTTTAATAAAATTCTTCTATAATAAATGTGCCTGCTAAGTGAAGTTATGCCAGGGAATGTAGTACAGAAACTTGAGTATGTTGTGTCTGATGCGGATTTTTTTTCCCCCCGGAGATGTACTTTGATTGTCAGAGATATCTCAGAAAAAGAAAAAAAGAAAAGAAAAATAGTATCATTTGTCCATGTTTTGTTGAGGAAGCTAAAGGTTCTTTGAATATGTAAGGTGGGAGGGTTCAGTGTTCATCACCAGCTAGTAAAATCTCCCGAGTCTACTCCTGCTTATATTCTCATGCCTTTAAGGCAAACCAATTTTGAATTTAAGCTGCGAATTCAGTGTAGACTGGTAAAATTACACCTAACCTCTGTGTAGACTTATTCTACTCAACTGAAGTAGTTTTAATTGTGTTTGCTTTAATTTGTTTTGAAAGTTAAACAGGTTACACTAAACAAAGGCTAGCTTGATTCTGAATGAGAATCCACCCATAGTTGAATCTAGTGTAGAATCTAGTTGGAGGCCTGTGACCAGTGGTGCTTCCCAGGGGTCAGTGCTGGGTCCAGTCCTGTTCAACGTATTCATCAACGACTTGGATGAAGGGACAGAGTGTACCCCCAGCAAGTTTGCTGATGATNACAGAGCCCTGGCACAGGCTGCCCAGGGAGGTTGTGGAGTCTCCTTCTCTGGAGAGATTCAAAACCCGCCTGGACGCATTCCTGTGCAACCTGCTCTAGGCTAACCTGCTTTAGCAGGGGTTTGGACTAGATGATCTCTAGAGGTCCCTTCCAACCCCTACCATTCTATGATTCTGTGAATGCAGTTTAACTAACCCAGCTCAAAAAGTAAGTACGTTAATTTATCTGATTATCACTGTGAAGACTAGACTTTATTTAGTACCGCCCTGCAGAAAAAGGAAAGCCTGAACCCTTGTTGAGGAAAAGTTAGGATACTGTATGCCCACAGCATGCATGTTGGGAATATTATGCGTTCATATTTTAAGTCACTCATAAATCTTGCACTTAAGCACATAGAATTTACCTCTGAAGACAACTTATATGAGGTGCATGGTTCTGAAATTTTTTCTGCCACTTTATGCAAAGGAGTGTTGCAAAGACAAGAAATATTTCATTATCAGATTGAGAAAATGAAAGGACTGAATAACAAATCTGGTAGGCACTGGATTCTCAGTGTCAGCTTTCTGTCAGGAACCATCCTTCAAGGATCGTGTGGATGCATTCTAATCTATGTGAAGTTCATGACACCTTTATTTCTACAGTCTGCACACCACTTATCGAAGATGACAGTAGTTACCTTCCACCTTTTAATGTCCACAATAATTCATCTACTGAGGTCAATGCTAGTGCTAACAACTTGATTTAAATTAGGATAATGTTTTTCTCCCACATTAATTGCATTTTAATATTTTTATTGTGCCTAGTGATATATAACTACAATATCAGGACTTCAACCCAGTCACTACTGGTGGCTACAGCCCTACAGTTTAGACAAATTATTAAGAATAACAACTACTACATTAAGAATAATAATAACTACAGCCCTACAGTTTAGACAAATTATTAAGAAATGTGGCTCTTACGTCAAAGACTTCGATATTTAAGAGAATGAGGGATTCCCCTTCTGATTGTGACAGTGGTTAGCAATTTATTAGTTAAAAACTATCAAGCAAGGCCTCTTTCACTAAATGTCAGGTCTACCTGACAATCAATGAAAGCCATGCACAGCAGTCCAAGAATAACAGGGATCTACATTATCACTCCTGTATATTTAATAACCAAACTCCAGAGTCAGAATCTCCAGCACTCAGATTCCTACCAGCAGTTGCACACTATCTGTCCTAAAATGCGGAACATGAAACAATCACGTGAAATGTTATTTGTAAATGCTGAACAAGCAATACACCACAGATTAAGGAAGCCTTGGCTTGGTGGCATTAACTAGAACAATGGGTTTAATACTACAGTAAGGAGATTATTAACGCAACTGGAGCGTACATATAGACAATATTTGTTTAATGTCGGCAGAAGGTGTTGCCTGATGTACAGGTCTTTTGAACACTTAAAAGTTTGGACATCTTCACCGTGAATCCTCTTTACAGTCTTGCTTTTAATCTGAAAGCAATGGCTAGGGAGCTCCACTAATTGCTAAGGCTTTCAGAAAAATGATCATTTAACAAGAATTTACAACTGTAGGTGAAAATTAGCTTAAAAGAAACATAAAAGGAACATCATTACAATGCTGGAATATCTAAGAGAGAGAGGATTTATTAAAGGGTCTTTGTTGCTTGGCAAATGTGTTCTTTTAACATTTTATATAATGGTGACCTATCCACAAGGTTCTTAAGATGTAGCAGTAACGATAAAAATAATGGATGAATAAAACTGGACCTTGTAGGATAAGAAATTATTAACTATTTCTAATGATGCTTAGACAGCACTATGAGCTAGAAGCTAAAAAGAAAGGAAAATCTATGATAATCTTACCTTGAGTAGTCAGGGCAGTCCTACTAGGAATTATTGTCTGTTATAGGTTACTTCTGTTGGCTTACTTTTGACAAATATCTACCACTGATGGTCACATTGAAAGGACTGATCTTAAAATTAAGGTCATATTCAAATAATAAAATATTACACACATTTACTATAACAGTCACTTAATTGGGCACAGGGCTCATGTTTTCAGTTTTACTTCAATGTTCTCTCGTAATTCATGCAACTTCAATGCATCAATTTGATACATTTTACAGAAAACCTTTTGGAATGCATTACTGCTTTTAATTTAACATTTTTAACAGAATTCATGAAGTGACTTTGAAATTGCATTCCTTCGCATAAACTGAGAAATGTTAATGAAGCCTCTTTAGCCTCTTGTGGATTCAACAATTAATGCCACACCATGGTTTCTGAACAACTTTCATGCCACATCGATCCTTGCCCCCACCCTCAAATTCTAACTTTTCAAATACATTCTTTAGCTATCCCTGTTGCAGTCTACATGAGGATTATAAATGGTCTCTATCTTTGATTACTTGCTACTTGCTACATGTTTTCAGTCAACAATGTATGTGACATTTAGGGTATTAAAAATAGCAGAAGACAAACTTATTAAAGATTTATATGTTTTCTAAGGCTACCCATGGAATGAATCTCACAGCCAAAATTGAGTTGGTGTTACAAAAGCAAAATGCCTGCTAGCTTTACAAATTTCAGTTCTTCCTCAAGTCTTGCTGAAGCAACGCCAGCTGAAGACCTGAAACTGCATTACAAAAAAGGTCCTCATTTATCCCTAGTTCACACAACATGTAAGAGGATGAGAAACATGGGCAAATCAGGTTATGCAGATGACGAGGAATGGAAAGGTAATAAAGCACAAGGGGCCAACTTGCCAGGTGAAAGAAAAGATACGGTGGTTCCAGTGTCAAAAATTAAAAGAAAGAGGAAGGGAAGAGCACTCAGGCTAAACTCAGCCGATCATTCAAGTGCAGGAGTCATCCCATGTAATATGGTAGGACTGCTCCCCAGGACAACGTGAGGCAAGGTAAAGGCAGAGGTGGTCCCACTGGGTTTGGTGAGGCATAATTGAAAAGATGTTCATGTATAAGTGACTTCATACAATTCAAAAGCTTAAAGTCAAACACATGTGTGACTGCTCTGCAGAAATCTGGATGAAAATAGAGCCATATAGAAAAAAACAAAGTAAAACCTCCTATAATGTAGAAAAATCAGGAAAAAAAGACTTATGCACATTGTATTCTTCCTGCAATCCACCATAAGTTTATCATAGACATTTATGAAAGTTAATCCTATTAAAGTATGGGTATTTGTAAATGCTGTATGAACTCCGCAGGGAGTGCAGCAGAGTGGGATTGAAAGGCAGCCTCTAACTGCATAAATTGCTCTATAAATGACTTGAGAAAGGCTGTGAGAAACATGCAGGCAGAAAACATCCACCACACTGGGCTTCATTCAATGAGCCTGTTTTCCTCAGCATGAACATGGGATTTATTCATTTTTACCATAAGCCCTTTCTAAGATATGACTTCAAACCAAATTCCCTTTTCTGCTCTGCTGAAAAATTTTCTTTTACTGATGGTGAGAGCGGGCTTAGGAATGGAAAGGTTTCTAAAAATCATAGAAAGTTATTAAATACCTACTCAAACATATAAACACCTGACTTAAATCTTATTTTTTCTCTTTTGTTTTCTATCATGTATAAATTCCAGACCAAGGTAAACATTCATTACTGAACAAGCTTTAAATAATGTTTCTCCCCATGCTGAATCATCTATCTTTTGCAAATACATTGACAGTTATGTTTGTTTTTCTCAAAAACATTCTCAGTCTCAGTTTCTCCTGCATGGTTGAGTTCTTCTGTCAAAACCAGCAGCTTTCCACGAGTTGGCCTATTTTGCCCATGTCTTCAAAATATTTCTTTTACTTTATTCATGGTGAACATTTTTTCTTGCAAATAAGCATCAAACTGACAGTTCCTTGAAAAGCTACGAAGTTTTTCCTTTTCCAAATATTTGGAGTTGGTATTTATGTCATCTTAGCAATTGATGGTGCTGCAATTTTCATTCTGGTCGATTTATCTCCCATAACAGAGCAATCCCTGGAATCCCCCCCACATCTATTGTTTTATGCATTACTATATACGTGTAGGGAAAGACTCAATTGATTGCAAGGGTGCAAACCCACGTGTTCTTGTACTACCGGGTATGTTTTTGCACACAACAATTTACCACTCTGATATAATTGTAGCCTAATGGAGTCATCATAAAAGCATCTAAACACAATACAAAAGTGTTATTATGTGTAGCCATATTGGATCTGATAGTAAAACCAAAAATCCTGCCTTCAAATAACCTCAAAATAGCAAAAAGCAATTTGCCATGAATTTATCAATAATCTTTAAGAAATAATTTACATTAAACTGTAGCATATCTTCACAGATATATACTTTCATATGATTTTAACTGTATATTCGAGGCAATCTAGGGCTATGACAACTAACTAGTTCGTAACTTATCTGTGGCTTGGAAGAAAGCTTTGACTGAAACTCAGCAATCAGTGCTTTGATTAGGATGCGTTCATCTAGATGCCTTTTGAGACTAAGTTTACCTTTTACTATGTCAATTCATGTTATTATTTTTACTGCAGTTGGATCTATGATTTCCAACTGCAGCAGCAGCACTAATAAAATGACCACTCTGCTGAGCTTTAGACACAGTAAGACTGTACCAAAGTGTGTCTAAACTATTAGGCACTCTGATTTGGAAATAACAATTACCTGCCTGAGGTCTTTTAGGTGCTGAGCAGAACTGCCAATGCAGCCCAAGCCTGTTATTTTCAGTTTCTACATTCTGGATACTTTCATCCTGTGTCTTTGCCAGGGAGAAGCAAACTGAAGACCAGCCCTCTCTGTGCATCAGCAGTTCTCAGTTATTAAAGCCTAATGTTTTATTAAAGAGTCCATCTATCCACTTCAGTTACTGAAGTTCTATCACAGTAAGAACACTTGGGCATTTCTGTTCCATTCCTCTGTGGTATCAGCACACACATATCTCACCTCTGTTTCAGTAAAGGATTACACAGCACCAAACATTGCCCAAAATAAGAGACTTGCAGTTACATCAGAAACAGGTTATCCTCCTGCTGCGGACTCAAATTACAACTGAAGACAAAAGGACCAATAGCAGAGCATCCAGGGTTGCGAGCAGACTTCCAGAACTTGTTTGCCTGATAAAATTGTCCTGCAACTTCCTTATTATTCCAAAGCAGCTAGCTGCAGCTGCCTAGTGGCTCTGTCATCTCTTCAAGCTTCTTATAACTGGCCTGGCACAAGCTGCACAGTGTACATGGACAGTGGCTACATTTTGAATTACATAGATATAAAAGAACACAGCTAGACGGAAGCATTTTAGAATCAAGTCTTACTTCAGAGAAGCACACCTACCTGGCAGGCAGGTGAAAAGCTCAGATTTCAGGCTGAATAGGGGTTTAAGTTTTTACAGATATCACCCTCAAGGAACTACTATGAGTAGCCAATCTTTCCCCTCTTGACCATGTTTGAAGCTATTCTCTTGATGAAGAATATTCTTTACAGTCATCAAAGTTCAAAAAATGACATGGCTGGAACGTCACGAAGTTTAACATAACTGAAAAGTCCTTTAACAACTGCATTGGGAGAGGCTAGGGGGAGAGACGCTGGTAGCTGGCATTCTGCCTTTGCCCTACGCAAAGTACAGGATACATATCATCAATAGTATCCAAACGTTTACTGACACAAGACAATATACTCCACATTATAGCATCCCTTAAATCAATCTGGTAACAAAGCTAACTTGGACTGCAGCAGCTCATTTGCCAAATAGCATATCTTAGTCTGAATATGACAGCAGAGCTCCAATACCTGCACAATGCCCTTATCAATGTCTGGATGCGATTTATGATGCAGTTCTTGATCTGTACAGCTCTAAATTACATGGGACTTGTCTATCCTTAGAGATAGAGAATGTCTCCTTGTGCTGCTGTCAGCAGAAAGACTCATGCCAGACACATTTGGTATTAAAGAAGGAGAAAAAAAAAAGTGAGTTGTCAGCAAGACTGACTCACTAGGGGACAGACTGCTTTGCAATTTACTCCCACCTTTGGTTTGAAATAGCTAAAATCTATTGACCCTTAAAGTGGGCTAAAAGGTACACTTTCTCAGGAACACAATCAAGAGTGGTATTTTTAGTCACATCTGAAAACCATGCTTACTTTCTAACTCCTGATTATTTTTCCTTTTGCTACAGTTACCAATATGAAAGTAATCTGAGGTCTTTATCTTTTAAGACACTGTCCTTTAATCCAACATCTAGACCCCAGAATAGGCACATTTTACTAAAACAGTATTTCAGATAGCATTACAGGAAATAATGGCAGAGGTACTCTGATAGCTCTTCTTTATCTCCAGAAGGGACGTGCACAGAGAAAGTGCTGGCCTTTCTCCGGTTTAGTTTGGTAAAGGATACAGGTAACACAGTATGCACACACACGTTAGTTTGACAAGACCTCTGAGCAGGACTAAAAGATGTCTGCTGCTAAACTTAACAGGCAGACAGTTATTACACTTTAAAATAATCTTTTTGTGCTCCGCATTCCTAATTGGTCCAGTTAATTAGTGCTAGGATACAAGCCTTAATGGCAAATGTTAAAAAAGACAAAGCTGTTTCACAGAACAGGAACTGCCTTTTCTGAAGCTGAGTATCACCTAATGAGTATTTAAATTTGAGGTTAGCTCTATTTGGCAGCTAAAATAACGAATGTCAATTCCACAAAAACACTCCCACATTTTATTTGTGTGGTTACAAGGCTGTATACCAAGATCCTAGCAGGATTGCTTCACTTTTCCAAACTTACTACAAATTGTAACTAATGACTCTTTGGGAAGCAGAACATTTCCTGAGGAACCACAAGGGAATTTCTCAAAATATAGCTTTCTAATAATAAAAGTAAGTCTACTTTTCTTGTATAAAAACCAGAAATGAAGTAAATACATAGCAACATTTGTGCATGGCTAAAGAGCTGACTTGTCCAGTTATCACCTACAGGAATGAGTCCTCATAAATTCATATCATGGTGATTAGCATTCCACAACCGAATCTTTTCCATCACTCGCTAGCAAATCAATTGTTTTCACATCTGCTTGTAGCTCATATTTCCCCAAAGGATCTCAGTGATCATATTGTTTTTCCATTTTCCAGTGTACTCTCTGACCTTTTCCCTCAAGGCTTTGCACAATTCACTTTAGTCAATCACTTATTGATTGTTAGCGCTTGCTTATTCCCCATCTATCTTTGCTTTATTGGACATAGTTAGTTTTATTTTGGTTTTTCTTTTAAATATGTCTTATCATCCACTTGCTGCTCTTTCCACCCTTGTTGGTCTAGATTTCTCATTTAGCTTTATACTTCTGATCTGTTAGCTTTCATTCCAGTTCAAGTCTAAATTCCACCTTCTCTCAGCTTATCCTTTCTTTTGCACAATACATGCATACTCAAAACAAACTTCAGCTTTCAGCATGACAGTCTCCTCTTAAGACCTTACATAAAATGCTTTTCTTCTGTGAATTGGCAGAGTTCTAGCAAAAATCTTCTCTTGGTTTATAATTTCTCCTGACACGTCCGTTTTGTGTCATACATTCAATTTAGCATTGCATACAGTTCCTTCTTATTAGGGAGGAGCAAAGAGAAGAGAGACCCCAGAAACATTTTTTCAGAATTAATTCAAAGTCAAATCCTGTCTGGTTACCTGAAGATTCACCTACTTTCTGCAAGGCACAGACAGTAGTTTATTTGCAGCTGCTGTCTTACCTTTTTTGGCTTTGTAAAGATTGACATGTTGAAACTTGGAAACTGCAATCATTTCACTTCTTGGGGTACTTTTCCTTCCAAAGTTTTGCAATGGTATCAGATAACTGCTTCCTGTTGCACCACCACAAAAGAAATGTTGACCACGTATTTCCTTACACTCATTTGCAAGTCAGTCTTAACCTCACATACAGGATACAATTATTGGGAATCCTTCTTTTCTAGTTGGCCCTGTCACTCTTCACAGAAACTGAGAATCTCTTTGGTCTTCTTAGGAATAACTAGACATCATTAACCAACAGAAGCTACATACAATCAGTGCTATCAAGATGACTGCCAAAAGCTGGCTGAGAACTGTGGTCCAGGAAATTTCAATGAACATTTCATGTGAAATTTTTGAATGTAAGACTTTCTTACCTGGAAAATCCTCAATTCACTTTATTACAACACCAACCATTGAGTTGATAGGAAACTTGGACTTAAAGCTGCTCTTCAA
This sequence comes from Steatornis caripensis, assembly GCA_013398225.1. Lineage (NCBI taxonomy): Eukaryota > Metazoa > Chordata > Aves > Caprimulgiformes > Steatornithidae > Steatornis > Steatornis caripensis. The sequence continues at coordinate 95,997 of VZSC01013936.1, read as the reverse complement.
GCTCCCATATAAAAGCAGAAAAGGATTAATATAAGAGTCAGGGTTTAAAGTGGGAGTAGCTTGGAGGAACATCTTCCCAGTCTGTTCTTTTCTTGGGATTCTCTGTTTTCTCTGACTATTCCCTCTTTCACTGTCTCATGTTTTGGATATCACGATCATGAATGAGAGAACAGTGATGCCAGCTTATTGAGCACCTGGATGATGAGCCAGTAATGACAAAAAGCTGCCTTTATACCAACGAACTTCTTCAATGCACTGACCCATGGCACATTCAATACAGGACCAAAAGAGACATCCTTAGAAACCTTGACAATAGGTCTGTAGGGATAAAAAGGTGCAGCTTTACAGCAGCTTTCTGCTTGAGATCATACCAGTACACCCGAGATGCCAAGAGCCACTAACAGTCCCTAGCAGAAAGGAAGGAGAACTAATAGGACAAGATTTAGTAGAGAGAAACAGTTGGCACTAAATACTCCCTTCCACAACTATATATGTTTCAAAGTGGCATATTTCCAACTAGTTCTGGTCTGGACCTATAGAATGCACATCTTTTAGTGTCTGAAGTGCACCCAGTGAGCTCCCTGAGTGCACTTTCCCTTTTAGTTTTATCTGAAAGGAATTAAATCCACATGTTTCAAGACTGTTCCACATTGTGAACCAAAGCATGGTAAGCGGGAATGCCTTGAGCATTTAAAAGCACACAAGTTGATGCTCTTGACTTGAAATTAAATGAATCAGCTAAAATTCTAAACTCCATACATCACTGACATGTATTGAATTCGTGCCAGTGAGCTTGCAGTATCCTTCTGTCCTTATATCTTGCCAGCAAAACAGACCCACAGAGTCAGTAACCTCGGAGTCCAGCAGCACAGAACTCCTGTGCCAGGAATTCCGAAGTAACTTACTCATCCTTTTCCATCAATCAGCATGCTGGGGCTGTTAAGCCAATCACTTTACAACAATGTCAATCCAGAAATAAAGTTGTTTAAGTAAGAACAGGGGATAAGAAACATGTTATGTAGCTCTTTACTAAAATATGTGGAGATTTTGCCAGTCTATTTTCCCTATTATGACTCTTTATGGGCTTTCACAAATATAAATAAAACAGAATGGTAAACATCAACAGGCAATGAAGTCATGATGCAGGGTCTCTCCCAACCACTAGCTGCCAATGAATGATGCTGCAAATGTAATGCAACTACGACCAATTTATCTGAAACTTTAAATCAGCTCTCTTTACTACAAGCAAAACTCCTTATGCTGGGAACAGAAAAGGAAAGCTCTCCATGTCCTCCTTTTTCTCTACTCTGAAATTAAAGGAAAAAGGAAGTGTCTCTGTTGAATCTCCTCCCCTTTCCACACTCTTCACAAAAATGTGTGGGTGGATGTTTGAGAACAAGGCATGTTCCTCTACACAACTGTATGCTATCGTAAGGTTAGTTTATTGCCTTTCATGTCTGACAAAATGTAAGAAAACAAATTTAATTTTCTGAAGAATACTGGCTTTATTTGAGTAAATGCAAGGGGAATTCAACTCACCATCTGCAAGAACTGCTTCATAGATGTATGACAAAGAGTCTCCAGGATTTTCATTCTGTAGCTTACCTAAGAAAAAAGAATAATTCTTTAATGGTATCTACTTGGAAATATCTTTAACTGGTCATCAACTCTGATGACAGCGATCATTGTTATACTACTTGATTGTTTCACAGAAAGTTTAGTTTGCTCTAAGGAAGACCTTAGCATCGGAAATCAAACTGGGGGGAAAAAATTAAGAAAACAAATGGACAAGCAAGCTAAAACCTCAGAAATAAGGAAATGCCATTACATCAATTTCAACTTTCTTTTTTCAGATTAAATTCTGTATATTATTTTAGATGTAAGATAAAGCTATTTTAAAGCTACAGTTTTGCAGATAGAAAAAAAAAAATCAAAGAAGAAAAAAATCCAAGGGCTAGTGGAGAGGAACAAGCCTAGAGAGTTCTTCAGATGGAATTGTATTTATCCCTTTTCAGTAAACATCCCTGATGCAGACATCTGAGCAGTCACATATGCATCTGAAATTAAAGGGAGTTTGAATATGGATGTAAAGAACATTGTATACTGGTAAGTGTTATGAAAAGTAATGTCTTAAAGTGGTACCAGAAGTGGAAGAAATGCTTCACCCTAATCTTGCTAAATACTAGTACGTAAAATGATGATGATAAAATAAAATAATGTTAAGACAGCACTCAACACAGAAAGTAGTTCTACAGAAAAGCACATTAAGAAATTAACAATTCTGTTTTCTCAACAGGATTTGAATGGCATTCAATACATAAATAATGCAACTGCAAACTCAAAACACAAAGCAAAGTATCAAATAACCGCTAGTTAACTGAACACTATTTATCCTAGGTAATAATGGGGGGGTGATGAGCAGGAAGAATGCTCTTACGTAATTAAAGGCAATCAATGCTATGAGCAAGGCTCCTAAATAAAGTTTAATAGGCTCCTTTGTACCTGTAACTTTTTGACTTTTGAACACCTAACTTTGTAACTGTAATAACATTTTCTGGACCAAGTTCTGTCCTCATAGTCTTTTAAGTAAGCACAGAGAGACCCTACCAAGAGCAAAATCTGATTCTATACAGAAAAAGTTATTCTTTTGCTATCTTAATACTGATTTTTTTTTTCAGTATGAACTTAAATAGGTGCTACACTTCATTTTTTTCAGGGATAGGTGTTACAATTTTTTTCATCTGGAAAACAACACAACCCTTATTTTATCCTATTTCCAAGAAGCTGACACTAACTTAACAGAAATACATTATGGTGAAATTACAAATAGCAATTTTGTTATAACAACACTTGTGTGCCAAAAAATACACGACAAATGCATTTCTAGAGGACTTCTCTAGATGCCTTCCAATAACAGCTTTTCAGTCATTGTGATTGGTAACCACAGTGCAAAACCTGATGAGAGTCAATAATACAGTATATGAAGGACATGTAAGGCTACAGATACACACTGCCATTTTATAGTTCTAGCTGCAAAATACCTGCTGGAAATCTTAAACTTAAATTATTTGTCAGCTTTAGAAACAGCCTCACAACTGCAACTAAATATTCACTGATGACTGTTGTGCCATAAACAAGACATAAATTTGGATGGCGTCCACTTGCAACCTTTAAAGAGCAGACTAATGATAATAAATCCACTAATTCATTTCAAAAAGAAAAAAGTGTATAACCTAAATAAAAAACAGTAAAATCACAGTACATTAAATCAGTACATGCTGTTGCAGTAATGCTTATGTTCTAGTCATTTGATTTTTATTATTAATAAAACTTTTTATGAGCTTGTTCTACATGCTGTTAAAAAAACATTCACTTTAAGATGTCAGTGCATTCACTTCTCCAGGTGCAAGCAGTTTTCATCCAATTAGTGTCAAAAATAAGAGGAAAAAACATCACATACATGATGCATACTTCAGAATCCAAGGACACAGTTCACCATGACTGGCTAGACAGATTGAAACACGAGCTGCTAAGAAACCTGATTATATAACGAATAAATTCTTCTCTGGATTTTGCAGAAGTAGGAGAAGAACGAACAAAGAACTCAAACAGTTTAAGGAGCAGTGGATGGCAGTCTCAACCTCCTATCTATGGTTGCCCCCTCCAGGCTGCCACTTCGGCTTCTCTTCTGGCGTGAAATAGCCAGGATGATGGGCCAGATGAAACAAATCAGTGACACTAACCCCAGTTTTTTGTTGACAGTCATTCTCGTTACGAATCCCCATCACTGCAATCATTGTGTGTGGAGATGGAGAAACACAACATCTCAGGATGATTTATTAATCTGGTAATCTTAGCAGCAGTCCCTGCAGAGCAGTTCAAAGACTCATTGGCAGGGCAAAATGGAAATGAGGACTATACTGTAGCACACTTCAGCTAACAAAATGCCCCTTCAGACTTTTTTGCCTTAAGTCTTCACTGGCAAGTGCTCAAGCCACACCACCCAAACTGCAGAAGGCAAAGGCAGCGACTGGGAGAATGAAAAACCACTCGCTGTAGGAGAAGATCAGGTTCAAGTCTGTCTAAGGAACCTGAAGGTGCACAAGTCCGTGGGACCTGATGAGATGCACCCATGGGTCCTGAAGGCACTGGCGGATGAAGTTGCTAAGCCACTATCCATCATTTTTGAGAAGTTGTGGCAGCCTGGTGATGTTCTCACTGACTGCAAAAGGGGAAACATAACTCCCATTATTAAAAACAGAAAAAGGAAGACCTGGGAAACTACAGGCTAGTCAGCCTCCCCTCTGTGCCTAGCAAGATCGTGGAGCAGATCCTCCTGGAAACTACGCCAAGGCACATGGAAAATAAGCAGGTGATTGGTGACAGCCAACACGGCTTCACCAAGGGCAAATCACACCTGACAAATTCAGTGGCCTTCTACAAAGGGGTTACAGCATTGGTGGACAAGGCAAGAGCAACTGACAACATCTACCTGGACTGATGCAAAGCATTTGACACTGTCCCACATGACATTCTTGTCTCTAAATTGGAGAGGCATAGACTTGATGGATGGACATTCGCTGGATAAGGAATTGGCTGGATAGCTGCACTCAAAGAGTTGTGGTCAATGGCTTGATGTCCAAGTGGAGACCAGTGACATTCCTCAGGGGCTGGCATTAGGACAGGCACTGTTTAACGTCTTTGTCAGTAACATAGACAGTGGGATTGAGTGCATCCTCAGCAAGTTTGCTGAAGACACCAAGTTGTGTGGTGCGGTCAACACGCCTGAGGGAAGGGATACCATCCAGAGGCTTGAGAGGTGGGCCCACACAAGCTGCATGAAGCTCAACAAGGTCAAGTGCAAGGTCCTGTACGTGGGTCAGGGCAATCCTAAGCACAAATGCAGCCCTGAGGAGAAGGACTTGGGGGTGTTGGTTGACAAGAAGCTCAACATGAGCCAGCAATGTGCACTTGCAGCCCAGAAAGCCAACCATAACCTGGGCTGCATCAAAAGAAGCATGCCTAGCAGGCTGAGGGAGGTGATTCTCCCCCTCTACTCTGCTCTCGTGAGACCCCACCTGGAGTACTGCGTTCAGGTCTGGTGCCCCCAACATAAGAAGGACATGGACCTGTCGCAGCAAGTACAGAGGAGGGTCACAAACATCATCAGAGGGATAGAGCACCTCTCCTATGAGGACAGGATGGGAGAGCTGGGTTGTTCAGCCTGGAGAAGAGAAGGCTCCGGGGAGACCTTATAGCAGCCCTCCAGTACTTGAAGGGGTGTATAAGAGAGCTGGAGAGGGACTTTTTACAAGGACATGTAGTGACAGGATGAGGGGTAAGAGTTTTAAACTGAATGAGGGTAGATTTAGATTAGATATTAGGAAGAAATTCTTTGCAATGAGGGTGGTGAGATGCTGGCACAGGTTGCCCAGAGAAGCTGTGGATTCCCCTCCCTGGACATGTTCAAGGTTCAGCTGGATGGGGCTTTGCGTAACCTGGTCTAGCAGAAGGTGTCCCTGCCAATGGCAGGGGGTTAGAACTATGTGATCTTTAAGGTCCCTCCCAACCCAGACCATTGTATGACTCTTTAATTCTTAGGCTTATGATAAATTAATTCAGATTATTTTTGTTTCAGTAAAAAAGTTTAATTGGCATTTGAGGTGCTCCGCAATAGGCAGATGACCTTACTGCCTTAAAGCACCAACAGCAGTATCGCTGTCTGAATGTAAATAAATTGTGGAAGGAGGTAAGGGAGGGAAAACCCTGTGGTCTCATCTACTGCAACCTCCCCTGGCAGTGAACAAGGCCAGAACCACCTACTTACTTCCCTCTGTTTACTCAATCTTGTGTGTCCATGCAAGAAATCTTTACAACCAAGACTTTAGTTCACACATACAAAAAAAAAAAATCTATGCAGTATTCAGCATTCAGAAACAAACAAACCCAAAAATTCTAGTGATTTTGTTTCTTCTTCAACTTTGGTTCTTGTTAGTACTTCAGCTTTATTTCTTCAGACTCCCAGTCAGTGTCAAAACCTAGGTGAATCACTTGCCCCTTAAATACAATGGTAAAGTTTCCACTTCAATGGAGGAGTTTAGCTCACCAGCACAAGTCTTGCTGACAGGCTTAGAAAATCCATTGTCACTAGTTACTCATATTTGAGTACCAACGTGAAGAGTATTTTATAGGAGAATAAGCAAAGCAGTGGATTCAAAATGTGAAGTATTTCTTCAGTATTCACCATTATACCCAAATACCTGATACAATTCCAATAAAATCTATGCCACTGTACTAGAAATGAAACAGGAGAGACACACCATAAAAGCTTATGATAAAAATACAGCAGTTTGCTTCTCTTTTCTGTGACCCGCACAATGGACATTAGCCCCATATTTGAAGCAGGCTGAAGATTTGCATATACTAAGCCCTATTTTAAGCTCCCAGGCCATTTGTGCTGCATTTACTTATTAGAGACAAACATCAAATGCTAGCATCTCATTACTCCAGATCTATACCTCACTAGTAGTTGCAAAAGTAGTTTTCTTAACATTATTCTTCTTGGTGATTGTGTGCAGGTACACTGAATACTTCTTAGTTAACATTCAGAAATCAATGGCATATTGTTGTCTCAGGAAAAAGTTACATATTCATCCTGAGAATCTTTCCTGAGCTGTCAAAGACTGTGCATACAGTTTTCTAGTTGGGTTATGTTACTTTATGTGCCTCTTCACACTTTTTGATACAATAGCAGATAATGAATGCATACACGTAGGTTTGTTGAGTGGTTCTCAACTACCGTATTTTATAGAAGCATATTCTCTTCATATTTTGGCAAAAAAGAGGATACTGCTGCTTAGAGAAAAGGCTTGAAGTGGAAGTGACAAGAGCTGTTTTGTGGAGCTGTACACAATGAAATCTAATAAAACAGCAAGAAGATGAACAGATGCTTAAGACTCCTGAGCTGTACTGAGAATTCCCACCAAAAAGTCTCATAAAAGTGTCAGCACGCTTTAGAAGCAGTAACACAGAAAACTACTTGTATTAGATAAGACCTGCTCTCTTTTTGCATCATCAGTACTGAGACAAATAACTACAGGTGGAATTCAGGACATTTGAAGATTTAAGCAACTATCTCCAGCTGCAAATATCTATCTATATCTACAAATCCCCTGCTTAAACATATGGCTAGCCTGAATTTCAAGTAGAAGTACTCCAGGACTAAACAAAAACCCCAGATACTTCTAGTCTAAAAACCCCCAAGGTACTGAATTAAAACATTGAAATTATGTCAATTTAATATAAAAAAGGGGTACACAGTTCAGCAGACCAAGGAGAATTGGTAGAAAGTAAAAGGGAGAGGAAAAGACAGATGCAAACAAAATGTGTCTCCCGATTTTACTTTCAGCAATAATAGGGAAAACTGTTAAAGAAAAGTCAGAATTCTGGAGTCTCACCGAGCCGTCTTAGATGTTAGCATTGAATAATATAATTTATGAGTCTTTTTCCTAGAGATTTATCTTTGTTTATGACAACAGGCCCCTACAAAAATTCAAACCCAGCTCTAAACCTGAATGTAGCAGTTGCAAACAGTGAAGTACTTGGTGAACAAGTCCCGTTAAAGGAATTTTTTGACAAAAATAAAAATATTTGCATTCTTCTTCATGCATAAAGAGAATATAATAAAATCTGTCACCATCCAGGAAACGTACGTTAGAAAGGCCAGTTTCCATGTCACAGTTCTCCCTTTGCTCCCCCAAGAACGTGTTCAAACAGGGATGACAAGCTCTTCAGATTTTGTTTGAATCACAGTATGGGACAAACAAGCTCTTTGCTGGGTACAAAAACCTCTGCAACTTTCATTTTGTTTATTTTTATCAAGCATTTTAATTAGTATTATTTTTTGCCTAGAATTTTTGGCACACACACTATTTCTGAGGTAGAAGGAAGTTTTAACAGTTAAGAGAGCCCTACTTGCTCCAGCAAGATGAAACCAGCACCACCTGGTAGGCAAAAGGTTTTTACAAGGTAATTGACAGGGTATATAAGATAAGATTTATCTTGCACTCTTGCTGTCTCAGACTGTAGAGACAGTGCAAAGAGAATAGCATCTACGGGAAAAGAGACAGCTGAGAACTCACCTTGCCTAGGAACTTTGCAGAGCATGGAGAAATCTGTAGCAGAAGGATGGCTATTACTAGCATCTAAGTTACACCAGTATTAAAGGTCTTCAGGACTGTGAGATAACAACCTGATTTAGCATCCATTTTCAGTTGTTCTAACTACCCCCAAGACGCTTTTTGAGCCCTGGCATCAATCAGACCTAGCATCTTGATGGCCTGCTGTCCCACGGGAATAAGAGTTTAGTTGTGGTGGTGAAAAACAGCATGGTGCCATGTAATCACTGTAATTAGAGCACATCGCTAAATGGTTAGGCTTTGGTAGAGTGACAGCTCTTTGTTAATACTGAGGAGACAAGAAGGTAGAAATGCATGGAGGAGCAAGTTAACAGCAATGAACAGTTTAGGAAAACAAAGGAACAGAAAAGCATGAAAAACATACACAAAAGCGTTTTCATCACTATCTCCAAAAGCAGAAATATAAGGGACATGAGATAAACATTGAAAACAATTAAAAGAGACAGAAGATGATGACCCATATGGAGAGAGACGGGAAATCTTGTGAGCACATAGTCCTGAAGAAAGGCATAAAAAAATTGCTCCAAAGGAAAAATAATCCAAGTATACTGAATAACCCCTTAGCAAGCCATTTTAAATACAAAGGAAAAATCTTTTTCCCAGATGCATAATCTGTCAAAATTGCTGCCACAGATATCACAAAGGCTAAGAGCCTAATAGGATTCTACAAAAGAGTGTTATAAATACAGACTCTGCAACAGTCACCATTATCTTCAAGCAAAGGTAAATAATGGTAAGACATGCACATCTTCATTCCTCAGAGCTTAAATCAACACGCAAGTGACAGCAAATCTTGCACTTGAGATACTTTCACTGTGCAAAAGAGAGCAAGTGCAGAAGTCTCCTTGAAAGCACTGATCTGAGCCGGCCTGTCTGATGGCCAGGGCACACCAGTACAGAAAAAACAGGACCAAAGCAGTTCTCTGTTATGTGTATGGAGGGGGGCTTACACTCTGAAGCACCAGGCAGCAACACTACTCCCAGTCCTGGATCTAGTTCAGTCAATTTAACTTGTCTGATCCCAGCTACAGTCTATGCATCCCTGGTAACGATGTACACACTGAGACTGAGGCCTTCAACAACTATTCATTAATTCAGCTTTGTACTCGTCTCTGAATTTGCTGATATTGATCACTGCCAAAGAAATGATCATTTGAGCACCTGTCAGTCGCTTGGCATTACAATGTAAGTAAAATCCCAAGCGCAGATGCAATAAATATTTTTGTGAATGCACAGACCTAAGCAAAGAACCATCACCTGTCTTTTAGAAAACTCTTTATCTTTGCAGAAAAGTTTGCAATTTCCTGTGCGTGAGTCAACTGACTGTCTCTGGGCTCAGTTCCTTCCTATACAGACACACACACACAAAGTATAGACCCACTGTTTTCATTCCACTAAAAAGCTGCCAAGAATCTTCAGTCTGAAGCTACGTATCAGACACAGTCAGAAATTGCAAACACTACCTTCTGAAACTGAACCAGGCAACTGTAATTAGCACCAAAACTTGAAGTCTGAGAGATGGTCAGAAAAAGATATACTGAGGAAAAGGTTAGTAAATACTGAACAGCAAGAAAAGTTAGAACAGGACACAGTTGGAAAGGAGGAGTCTAAAACTTAGTTTTTAAAGCACTGATTGGATATAGCCCGACTGTGTGTAGACACATTCCGGGCAGATTTGAAAGCCTTACAGTATGCTTAATCTTACCAGCCCAAGCACAAGGGATATCCAGCTAGGTCTCTCCGACTCTACTGGGGTCTCTCTACCCCTGTGTTCAAAAGAATATTCTTGGTTGATTATCTGCATCTAAAACTGGTTAATTTCTGAGTAAAACTCCTAAACTGCAGGATGTCTTTCTCAAGCACAACCTCCCATGACAGTAAAATGGCACCTTGCAGGTAAAAAAAGACAGAAGCACAATGTTCTGCTTATTGGACAAAATTATGACACAACAGCAAGAGCTGAGAGGAGGTAAGAGACCTAGAGACTACCAAGATGCAGTAGTAAATATGGTCTCAAAGGAAAACACACAGCCATCTACCCAAAACCTGTGCACAACTTACATTGCCTTTCCAAAGTAGCCCATGCATCTATCTTTCTAAAGCTATCTCTCAGTTTCACTTGTGCAGCCTGGCAAAGTTAAACGTTGGGTTAAACTAAACCAAGGGCACAGACTTTGCCATTTCATTGCCTCTCACCCTCAAGAGACAGGTTTTTCTTACATTCCAGAAGTGCTAATTTTGACAGTAATGCTTCTTCGTAGTTTCTATGGATGTGCAAACACATACAAACTAGACAGTCTTAGTTCTTCCAGTACAGACTTATTACCTGGGTTGGTAAAAGGGGAAGGGAACTTCTGCTCTGACAGCTTTTGTGTGCCACACAGGAAATAATGCCATCCATGAAACTGGGTCTTGCTCAGTAATTATTTGTCAGATTTGTCTAAAGAGATACATACATTGTCACTTTAAGGCATTTTGAAAGAGATGAAACATAAACCCATAGTTTTGTACAGTTTCTGAGATTTGTAAACTCAGAAAAAAGATAAACCAGTGTATGTCAGCTCTTCAATCTTACCACGAAGTAGTTCACAGGCGCCAGTAGCAGCTTTTAGACTTTCCAAAGCTGCTTCCCTGTGAAAATGAAGCCGGACTAAGAGTACAACAGTTTCATCACACTTCAGTGACAAATACGTCAAACTAAAACTGATGGACCAAGCTGAAGAGAGATAATTTCCCCAGAAAATCTGAACTACCATTTTTTTGCTCTTCCAATTCATATTAATACAGTTAAGAAAAATCTTTTAATAATCATATCAAGTTTTCATTTATAGATTACCTGGTTGAATAATTCCAGTAACAACAGAGAGATATTCCTCAGGTTCCTGATTGGTGGAGATCTCTTTGCTGCCTCCATCTAAGGTCAGTATCTCATGGAGAATCTCCGAATTCTCCACCCCACAAAGTAGAATCACCACATTATCTGGAGGTTTTAGAACTTGCTCCAGAAAATAACTTCTCTTTCGATTCAGGTGGTTAAGAAGTCCACACGATAGTATCAGGAGTTTACATTTATAACAGGTTAAAGACAATAGCTCCTGAAGCTTGAAAGATGAAGTCTTCAGATTGTAGAGTAATATTCCTCTTTCATTCACTATGTGTCCAAAAAGAGATTTTAAATACAGAGCCCACTCTTCTGCTTCTTGTTCATATATCACAAGAATATCCTTCGTATTTTCTAGAGAGAAGAAAACATTTTTTAAAAAATCATTTCAAATGCACTTTGAATCCATTATAAATATCAGAAGATAGATTGTTAGTTTCCCTCCCTCTTAAAAACTTGAGGTGCTGAAGAAACAGGACAAGTCATCACCATGAAATAACAACCATCTGCTTATTTCTAGACAGCAGAAAAATCACCCACAGAAATACTGGTAAAATAGCTCAGAATATTCTATGTTTAGAATAGCTTCAACTAGTATTTCAGAATAAATACTGAAATGGCAGTGTAGAAAGCACACATTCTGCTCACTCCTAAATTCTTCACTGATACTGATATAGCTGATACTATTAAAAACGTAACAGTTAGCTTTTAATGACAGAAGTAAAGCATATACATTTGAACACTGGACATGATCTGACTTCATTAGAAACCAGACTGGTATGTTCAGGATATTGTGGCAGCACGGCATTAGGATAGTCATTAGCGATCTTTCTTTACAGTCCTTATTCTAACAAAATTGCATGAGATCATGACAAAAATAAATCTAGAGCTACATTTTTTTTAGTTCTGCTTTCTCTTTAAGATGTAAAACATGATACTAGTGAGAAGACTAATGCTCTTCCACAGCTTTACTACGGTGACAGTATGAAACAGAGCCAACAGGCACAAGGGGAACACCGCTGGTCACAGGCCTCTAACTAGACTAAGAGGGGATCTGATCAATGCTTATAAATATCTAAAAGATTCATTCTTTATACTTTGTTTGAATTTGCTTAGTTTCAACTTCCAGCCACAGAACATAATTTCATCTATTTCTGCAAGCTTAAAGAAGTATCTGCTCTCAGAAACCTGTTCCCTAAGGTCTACAGACTCTAATGAAGTGACTCTCAGCCTTGCTTTCATTACAGTTTGTAAACTGGGATTATTACTCTTACCACTACAAGACAGGCTTTGTAGAACTTGTGTCATTCTTTCTGCACTTTTGTGAACTCTACTGGCTTTCAAAATTACTTTTTCAGGAACCCAAAACTGTGTACAGGGTAGGAGTACCTTGATATATCTATCTATCTATCTACCTGGAGATATATATATATCTATATATATACCTTGATATAATATATATGGGAGGAATAATCTCACTTATTACCTTGGATATGCATGGAAAGTTCACATTCAGTCTTTAAGTTAAAAGGTCTTTAAGTTCATGCTCAACTGCATTTCCTTCTATTATGATGGACTTCGGTAAGGACATAGCTAAGTGCAATTGCAGGGAGGGATAAAAAAGCATGTTTAAATTGAATGGTGAAAACATTGTTTTATAGCTTCACAGAATCTTGGTGTTCTAACTGTGCAGAAGAGGGGTCTGCAGGTATCTTCCACAGCATCCACTTGGCCAAAAGCTTAAGTTTCCTCCCTATGTAGGAGAGCAGTGGTGAGGAACGGTGCATAACTGCGCCTCATCCCTGTGCAGACTAGAACCACCCAAAAGACATTCCCATGTACCGGAGCAGGGAAGAACTGCTGCACCCAACCATTCAGACACAGTTGAAGGGCTCCCTGTGTGCCAGGTGTGGAGGAGTAAGTCTTTTGGTGGAAACATTCATAAAGAGCTGAGATTATATAATAATCATAATAAAAATATACATGAGGTATAAAGTTCACCCCTGTGCAAATGGACAATATAAAGCTTGAGTACTCAAGAAATTCTAAAGATAAAAGTGAGGAAGATGCACTGAAATTATAACAGATGAAGTAATTCTATTTCCATTTGGTATATCTGCTCCTAAATCCGCAGCTTTGATCTTAGTGAAGCGTGAATGAGCAAGGAGTTTTAAGATGTTTATTGAAGGCTTGATTCTATTTCTTTTTAACTATATTGATTTGTGTATATGAGAAAGAAAGCCTTATTTGTATAAGAAAATGGAGTGAAATATATCTAACACCACACTTGATAGAAGAAAGGCTCTGCAACACACATCTCATAAAACTGTAATTTAATATGGCTGCCATATTTAATTTGTCTTTTCTAGCTATACACAGAGGGAAGAGTCGAACTGTTGAGGAGACTCATACAAACAATGTATTTCATGCCACAATTTGGTGCAATGTTTATTGGTTTGAAGAAACCAGTTAGTGCCATCAAGTTACCTGTGGGAAACCAAATATGGGTTTGTTTTGAATTACATGCTTGGGGGTTTGTTTCTGCCATTGATTTGCCTTCTAGACTGAAACTTAAATTTGATATTAAGCAGGAATGCCAAGACCTACATCTTACTTCCCCAAAATTGTGTTAAAAGGTGAAATTCAACTATTTTGAAATGCTTGCCTGACTTTAAACATAGAGTCTAAGTTACCCTGGGAACAGTTAAAGTCCCCTATTTAAAATCTACTCCTTGTGCCTTAAGCTTTTTCCTGTTACACAATTTTGTTTTCAGAAATTTTAGTAAGATATAGATGCTTGAATGCAGCTTACTTGAAAATTCAAGACCACCCAAAACTGTGTCTTCAAAACAGTATCATTTTAACCTTAAACAACAAAAGCTGAAGTCTAGCTTTAATGCAACACACTACCCAATATTGTATACACAGAAACAATGCTTAACTTTTTAACTAGAGTTTTTTTCCCTTCATTATTTTCATCTCTCACTGAATATTTCTTTGAAGTTGCTGCACTTGGAGTATAATGTAACTCGAGATTAATTTTGTTCCCTTGAAAGTTAATGTTATAGAAACTATCATATCCTGACAAAACTAAGCCATGCTTCACCTACTCCTACTTGGAAGCTGACTCAAAGGTAGAAATAAATGCATTATTAGTTCAGCAATGAGAAACAGTAAGTCATCCATAACCCTAAAGGGTTCTTCTGACAAGCAAAACTATTCTTTAGTTCCTGGTGTATGGCTGCCCAAAAAAGCACATCTCATGAAACGTGCCATCTGAAGCCTTCTTTTCAAAGACCTGCTGAATCTTACGAGAACCAAAAGAGACAAGAACATCTTTGCAGACTAGTGTGACCAAGCAGGAATCAAGAACTTGCATACATAAGGCAAAAACCCATATTTTTCATGGCAACAATTAAAAGACATAGTATGGAGAAAAGAAAAAAAGCAAGTATGTTAGAAAGTGAAAGGAAATCTCAAGAACCCCATAATGCACTATACACATCAGGAAGGCAAATGAAATGAATCAAAGATTGAGGGCTGGTGGCTACTCTTAAACACGTACCTCAGTTTATGAATCTTGCAATGAATCTGTGTGTCTAGAAGAGAGAAAGAGTACTTGGTAATACTCATCTTTGAGTGAGTGAATCTGCCAGATTCAGAAAAGCAAGTCCTTTGCACAGATGCCAACTTATTCCGTGCCTTTTAAAGGTTTAATGCTCATAGACGATGTGCTTTACTTCTAAACATCTGCATTTTATTACAGTTATTGCCAGCAAATCAGCATTAACGTACTTTCTTTAACATAAATAAGCCTATTACAATTAGGCTAAAGTTTAAAAATTGACTCTACAGTCCCACTGCCTTAGGATGCTTTGGTAAAAAAAAAATTAAAAAAAAATGATGCTTGAACACCATTTACCCAAGTTTTAACCAAAAGACGGATCACTATTATTTGTTGAGGTCATCCACAGCCTTCTCCAGTTAGGGTATTGAAGCACAACAATGTCATTCCGTGTTGTTAACTCAGCTGCCCAGGAACTCCTATAACCACACAACAAGCTTGCCACAGTCAGCCCTAACGAAAAAGTAACCCAAATTTGTTCACAGTCCTTGCCCCAATCACATTTGCTTTTGACATCTGTGTGAAGAAAACTCCCTTTCAAATTGTTCTCAAACACTATGCTGAGAAGGAGAGGATCAACAGCTAGAGAAAGACTAAAATTAATCTCTTTTATTTCTTCCTGTCACAGATGTCCTCGCTGGGGGAAAGGGAGTTATTTTTTTAAATGGCAGTCTTAAAAGGAAAGAAATTTGAGAAAGAAGTGTACGAACTCTGTCAGTATGTAATGAGCTACTATCTATCAGCAAAAAATTGTTAAAATAAGTACAGTTGCTGAATAGCTCAAAGGAGAAGTGAAAATGCACAGAATGGAAGTCCTTGCTCACCTTCTTGTAATACACTGATGAAAAATTGGGGCAACATAAGCAATATGGAATGACATCCATTGCATCATTAATTCTGAACAGCAGACTACACTCTCCAAGATTACCATAAGAATCTTCCCATGCTAAAAACTTACACAAAAAGTAGTAGTAGTTTTTTTCCAGGCAAGGAGACCCAGGGTAGGGAAACTCAAGACTTTAGAAATCAACCACACTCATCTGATTAGAGTTTTATGTATCTTAAGATTATAGTTTCACTGCCTAAATCAAATGTCACTCAAGGTGAATGCATAACATACTCTGAGTTTCAATTCCACAGAAATACACCTTTTTCATCTAGAAAGTCTTAAGTTCATGGGTTTTAAAAATGCTGGGGTTTGAAAAATGTCTGTTTTCTAAGGCATCTCCTCTACTTTCCTTTTCCTCCCCATTCATTTCACCCTGTAGGATAAAACTACGGGTATAGTAGTCAAGGGTTGTGACACCGAGAAAAAAATGGAGCATGAGAAACATAAGTGAATAGCAGAGATCCAGACTCCCATCTTTGCTCAAAGATTTGCAAAACCTTTCTTCTAATTTTAAGAAGATTCATTTCCATTTGGGCTGTATGTAGGATGAGAATGACAAGCATACATACTAAGTACTTCTAGTTCAAATGAGACTCCAGAAACAAAAGACCTTTAGTCTCGGCCCCTTTGCAATCTTTGCACAAAGATTCAGCCATTCACCTCTTCACATTGCTCGCCCTGATCACTTAAAATGATATAATGAGGAACTATGGAAAAAGTTTCACTAGCACTCCAAACAACTCCTGCAATTTAACATTTGTAAACCTAATGAGAATGTTTAATTCCACACTAATCAGTGGCCTTAGCACAATGAACTGCCCCTCACCCATCCAGAATGCATTGATTTTCCCAGTCAGTACACCTGCCACACATTCAGTAAATGTATCTCAAAATGCATCTCCAGCTCTGGAATTTTGCAAGGCAAATCCCCTGAAGCAAGCCAAAATGGACTCATCGCGGGAAGGACAGCAGAAAGCACTTTAGAAGTACTTGCAGATAATGGAAAATGTTTTCAAGCAGGTCATGTTGCTTCTCATAGATATTCCACTAATGGAAATGAACAATATAAAAGCCTGCTTGTAAACTTCAGAGTGAGATCACGAAGCAGCTAAATTGCTGCGGTGCTGCAGCACACCTGTTTCAATTAAACCAGTTATCCTAAAGCATGGGACATTCCTGCCATCCCTGTATCAGCCAGCAGAGCAGCTGCACTTCTATTCTCAAATATCTACTTAACTAGCATATAATAAGAACATTTTCATCTTTAATGTACCTTCCGTCACTAATTGCTAAGTTGTGGAAATAAATACACTATCTGTATAAAATCAGCCTCATGTCTTCATCATTCTTCTCACTAAGCTCAGCGAGGTCTGGAGTGGGCAAAATGAGATTCAATAGAGAGAACAGATTTTCCTACAAATGGG
This sequence comes from Steatornis caripensis, assembly GCA_013398225.1. NCBI lineage: Eukaryota > Metazoa > Chordata > Aves > Caprimulgiformes > Steatornithidae > Steatornis > Steatornis caripensis. The sequence continues at coordinate 78,980 of VZSC01013936.1, read as the reverse complement.
TTTAGGCTTGATCTTGTGGGCTTTCTCTGTAAAGAAATTCCATTTACCTTCCCTACAGTGACAACGGGAACACAGAGCCAAATCAGTTCCTGGTGTACCTTTCCACAGCACAGACCTGACCGAGGTAGACTAGAAAGACATCTGACTATCAAACCTGACAACGCTAATGTTATACCCAAAAAACTGTTTCTCCTAATGAGTGATATGGCCTTACTCCCTGGTTTAGGCCTCTCTATCTGATCTGTCCTGTGAATAGATATGCAAGTGTAATGGCTATCACAGTATCTTTGCCTGTGGAGGCCTTGTCCATCCACAGCTGAATACCTACTGATGGACAGGTGCTCTCATTTCTAATTAAAGAGACTAAATGTGACCATGGGATACGGAGGTCAGAACCCAGTTCTCTTTTTCAAGATACTCATCCTCCTCTATCACCATCACAATGAGGCAAATTTTTTTTGTCATTACAGTCACTTCCCTAAGAGCAAAACCCACCTACGGGAGACTTTGGCAGAATATAATGAGGTAATTCAGAAATGCTTTAGACACGAACAGAAAAATATACCATAGTGGCAGCACAAAGAACTGAAATAATACACTATTTTTTTTATGACTGCTGTGGAACAAGTCTTTAAGGTCACATGAAAACCTGAACAAACTGCGTCAAGTTTGTATTAAGTGATGCAATTGCTACCAGAAACAACCACCACCTGAAGCTTCCCCTTACACCATAACTATAGTTCTATAAACAGGGAACATTTTTAAAAAATTAAATTTTAAAATTTCATTGTTAGAGTAGACCAAAGTCCTTTTAGTTAGTTCTTTTTTTTTTTTTTAATTGCCAGCGTTTCTCCTATCAGGATCTCTCTAGATGTCTGACTTTCCCAAGGGATTTTTGGATTTATGATCATATTTATGCTCATTTAAATTCAACTTCTTTGCTTTTTCTTCTGCCTGCTATTACTTTCTCTGCCACCTTTGATTCCATTGTTACTTCAGTTTCTTCCAAATTCTTATCTCTAATTCCTTCCGAATAAGAAACAGAGAATGGAAAACACGTTCTGCCGATATTAATTAGTGCTAGGGGAGACAGTCTCATGACATCCGAAACCTCTATCACAGGAGAACATATCTCAGAAAACAGTGTGCATACAACAAAACAGAAAGCACTGATATTGCAAGCAATAACATTTTGGACAAGTTGCTGTGGTTCCAACTGCTGTGATCTGGGGCGGTCACACAGTAGCACTGCTGTATCAAACACAAAGAAGATGTCTTACACATTAAGTAGTGTAATTTGTACAACAGGGACTTAGCAGATACTGATCATCAGACAATCACCATTATATGACAATGTTTTCCAATAAATATGATCACTTACTGCAATTTCTGCTCACAGTGATTTCTGTGTTCCCTGCATTTGTAACATGGCCAAATACACCGAATTAACCATAGATGACATCCCCACAGTTCCTAAGTTACAGATTATCATTGACATAAGAAATCTGTCTGGTATAACTCTCTCAGAGCAGTCATAGAATCACAGAATGGTTTGGGTTGGAAGGAACCTTTGAAGATCACGTAGTTCAACCCCCTTGCCATTGGCAGAGACACCTTCCACTAGACCAGGTTGCTCAAAGCCCCTGTTCAACGTAACTTGGAACACTTCCAATGACAGGGCATCTACAACTTCTCTGGGAAACCTGTTCCAGCATCTCATCCACACTTCTTCAGGTTTCTAAAACTATTATGTTTCCTTTGCCACAAGTCAGGAGAGTATCCAGGGAGAGCTCCTGACATCCCATAAATGGAATGGCTTGATCTTCTCCTGCTTTTGCAGAATGGTTTTAAATCCATTTTTTTATGCATCTCATTTACTTGAGTGTTCATCCAGAAATTAAAGGAAGTGTGAGAAGCAGTTTCTATTTGATGTATAACATGTCTAAGCTATGAGGCTGTAGAAGAAAGTGTCCTCCGGTTTCGGTTCATTTCTTTTGTCCCTTTCTGACAAGTACACGACAGTCACCAAAAACACCCAAACACCACCATCACCACCACCAAACAATAACAACAACAAAAAACCCAAGACAAATCTCTAATCAGTGTAGGACAAATACTTTGTATTTTTGTGTTGACGTTTTTAACAACATACATGCTAATGATGCACACAGAAGGAAGTAAATTAAGTAGAAAATCATTATATAAATGTGTAGCTTCACAAAATGAGCAATGACAGAGCTAATAGTGAGTTAGAAACCAAGCTAAAACATTCAGCAACAACCTCAGCAAAAAGCTAACTTCTCTATATTAAACCCACCTCAGCTTCCTCTCTACTGCCTTAAGACAAAGGTTCTAGACACTAGCTATGTAACAAACTACTTTTATTTCTGCCTATCAGACAGAAATAAATTGAGTTAGTCACAGGAGTGCAAGCCTGCCTTCACACAACTCACCCATATAGGATTGCAAAATCAACCGTAATGCACAAATACCGTTAAAGCTTACATGAGATTCAAATGACATTATTCCAGCAAACGTATCTCCTCAGTATGTTTAACACATGCAATTATCTTTCCTTCCCGCAAAATATAAATTTTCAAATTACTACCAGTCCTAAAATAGGACCCAAATGGAGAGTTACCTGGGTACCAATTTTGCATCCTCCTCTAGCAGATAGCCCTCACAGAAAGGTTTAATATAACTACTACTGCCTTTGACCAAATGGGTTACTTCATGGAAATGACCAATTGGAATTTCGGTACATTGAGGTTCTTGCCAACAGACTTACCATACCATATGTACATACCGTACTTTACTGTTGCCACATATTCTTGCTGTTGGATAGAAACAGGAAAATTATGTCTGCATAATTACGTGAACTGGAAGAAAAGTATCTCACTGGTACTTTTAGCTTTTCAAGCACACTATCTTCCATTTCTAGGTAGAAAGGTACAGAATAAAAAGTGAAAACAAATCCTGCTTGAACCATTTCTGAGATCAAATTAAACTATATCTCACTACAGTCAGAGAACCTGTGTAGTTCAAATGTAGTAAAACTCAGATGCTTTTTACGTGATCAAGCCCCTCATTGTTTGACCAAATCTATATAACAAATTTTTACTTTCTTCTTCAATATCCAGAAATATAAAAATCTTAAAAACCAGGCTGATGCTGTCATAGCATCTATCATGGTCGTCCTTGTACATACATTTTATTACCATCTAATCTAAGACTCCTCAAGATACCACAGTTTACCATGCTACTGTGTGCCAGCTGCTCAGCAATAACTGATTGTATGTTTGGTATAGCTATGAAATATTATCTGCAGTCTTACATTTCCTCCTTTGAAGCTTGTACCACCCATGTTTCATCTTCCATTTACTGCAGATTAATGCTAGAACTGCACAAACATCTTATAAACACACAAAATCTGACTGCTACCAGAAGGGGCAGTCCTACACAGCTCTACTATACAGTTGCTTATACCCATCCTGGCAACTTATTTTTCATTCGCCACTTTGATCAACTCACCAGCCTACTTTGCCTTGCAGTTGCCTAAACACTTCTGTTGACAAAAGGGAAAATGAGGCATGTGATAAATCCAAGCCTCTGAAGTCAATGGGAGGGGAAGACTACCACTTGCAGAAATAGGTATGGCTTAGAGTGAGTCAACATTAATATTCAGTTAAGATCATGAGTCTGTTTTTAAAACAAATCATCCGATTGTCCTCATTTACCTGGCTTTGCTTCACCTTACTGACTGGCCCTGCAGCACACAAACTGTTTATCTTTCAGAGGAAAGTAAAGCAGAACATGTGCTTCAGACGAAGCACCTAATGTGCTGCACCTGCTAATGCCATAGGACCAGACAAGAGCAAGTTCAAATTAAGCATCCACTGGTGATGTCTACAAATCCCCTTCTGTAGCGAGCACTATTTACCAGTGTGGAAGTAGCCTTAAGGCATCTTGTCCCAAGACCGAGCACTGACTTGGCCACAGCCGCTCAATGCTAAACTGTAGTAACATGAGCATGCATCTGAGCTCCCACTCACTCTTGCGCACTTGGACCAAAGCAGGTTCCTCAAGCGATGCTTTTGAATATAGCCACTTTCACTGAATTTATAGCTGGTACAGACTGCAATGCCAGATGGCCCTGTAGTATTTGATGCACTTATAGGTACCTGGATTGGCTCATTAAGACTACAACAAAATGAAACACATATTAAATTCACTTAAATGCTTATTATGACATTAAAATTCAGTGAACAAAACTTTAAAAAATATACTAAGAATGGAAATATCCAGAAAGAAAACATGTTCAAGAGTAATTTTCAAAAAAAAATGACAGTTGCTTAAACCTCTTGTGAAACTTTTCATCAATCTCATCTTCCAGTAAGAAACATAAATCTATAAAAAAAGAGGAATTTAAGTTTGGAAACACTCCTACTGCTTTAATAAAGACTTAGATTCTTAACTATCATTTATCCAGTACTGGATTGTTTCAGGGAATTTTTTTCCTTTTGTTTTGCTAGATGAGTGTGAAAACTTTGCTCTTTTCAGTGTACTAAGCAAAACAGACTGTTTTGGGGAGAGTATGTACATTTTGGTAATTTAAATTTTGCAATGCTCATCTGTAACATAATTGCAGTGAGAGAAATAAAATGGTATAATCGACTTCTATATTTTAAATATGATTAATGTTCAACTTTTGATTTCCAATAAAAAGGACTAGCTTTTCACAGAAGTCTCCAAAACATTAAGCCCAATGAAAGAGCAGTCACAGCTTCAAAAGATAATTCTGCTTTTTTAGGATGTTAGTTAAGGCATGTTTTAAAGAAGAGGTTGTATATAAAATGAATAATAATGACTATTATACATGTCATCCACAATGAATAGTATGGACTTAACAGAATGTGGGAGTACAAAATTTATGGTATACACTATCTACTTGCAAGCTACAATACAGGAATATGGATTGCCTTTTTAAAGAACACTATAACCTTCAGCGTTGAAATACAAGCTGCAAGTTTGCCAAGGAAAAAGAGCTGTTTTTAAACTCTTGTAGAAAACCAACTCACAATAGCTTGGCAAGAGCCCTACAAGAAAACGAAAATGAAAGTGTCCTGAATGTACTCCATAAACAGAAAATGCTTCTGTTTCCAAACTGATAAATGTAAGATCTGCCTTAAACTTTCAAAGAAAAATCTTTTCTCAAATTCAGTCATTATAGACTGTTTCATGTGTTCAAGGACAAATTAGATTTGGCCTCCCCTAAAATGTTTAATCTTGAACAGGGAACAGAAGCGATAAGGGAGAGAAACAAACTAGGAAATTTTGATGATAAAATGATGGTGTTACAAAAACAGCAAGCATAAAAACCTTGAAGAATTTTGATTTAAAACACTAGCAAAATTTCCTCTGATAGCGTGCAGCAACAAGGCTTCATTGATTAAATAAAGTTATTCTGACACACACCAGTTGGGGAACTGGCCTTACATTTTTACTGGCAGGAAATCTACAGCAACTGGAATCAGTGAAACACTCTAGAAGCAGACATCTTGGCGGGGTGGAGCAAAAAAGGTGTATTGAGTTTTGTGCATTTTTATTGGATTTTCTAGATAATATTGAACGTCCTTTCCAAGCAAGACTTTTTCTATTATTTGATTCAATCTTTATTAAATTTTCCAGTAATGTAGCCCTACCTTTTAAAAATACTATTTAAAAGACACAGATAAATTTGAAACTTAAATTATCTTTAGATATTAAAAGTATGCTTAAGATGCTAGAAATTACTTTTTGGACATAGCTAAAATCATTTAGACACTCAAAGACGTTGTGTGGTCTATATGGTTTACTTAAAGGCATAATCAACTTGCTTTGAAGTAAAAGTGAATTGAGACTCGTAAATCACATGGATTGTTTATTTCAGTTCCCTTGAACAAACAAAAAGCATTTGAGAAATAATGATCATCAAATCATCATTTTTCAGGGGGCTTTTTTTTTTTTGTTTAAAGTCAGCTCCAAAATTGTAAACATGTTAGATCTGATTGAGCCAGTATCTCTTTAAATGCTCAGATAAACTGAGCTTATAATGTGAAGCAGTTGTTCTAGGTAGACACAGTTGCTTGTACCCTGTACACTGGCCACCTTCTTAGGATTTTTCATACCCAGGCTCGAGCACACACTCCTGGCTAGCACTACATGCTTATCAGTCATAACTGAATTCTGTGAATGCTATTGCAAACACTTCCAAAAAATCTTAGTAACTAAACCTTAGAGAAAACAAGCGATGAAGGATTTTATACCGAATACTGCATATCTATTGGTTTCCCACTCTATTTCATATTTTTAAAAAGAAGCTAACCAAAGTCAGAAGATATCTGTGTTTAGCTGTTTGTATAGTTTTGTTAATTAAAAAAAAAGTTATTTCTGTCAGTCATGCATATTACAGTTTAAAAAAGAGCAAGTGCCCAAGTCTTTCCAATCACATAAATCTTAATATATCAGAGGAACACCACACTTGTGGCTTTGATAAAAGTACTGCTTGTTTTCAGTTAGTGCCCACTATCACATTAGCATTAAGCTGCTTTGAAGCCTGTATTGTATTTAGCCTTTCATTTTTACAGAAGACACTAGCATTACTTAAGATGGGGGCTTTTATTTTCAGTCCTCAAATGGCTCTAAATTGTCCTTGTTCAATTCATTCCATGCACACTGTATTTTTTCCTTTCAGCTATTTAAACTGTAAATGTTTCATGAATAAATGAAAAAGATGAATAATAGAAGGGTGCACTACGTGAAAATATGCTTAACATATATATTATTCAATTTCTTAAAAGTTCAATTTGTAAATGCCTTTCCATACGTTCTTCTATTTTTCCAAAAGCTTTCAGAATTTTTTCATATTTCCCATTAGAAAATAAATAACGCTATTTCAATCATACCTCTAACCTGATATTAAGGAAAAAAACCCAGCGCCATTTTTAACTGACTACAGTAAATAAATGAGTTACTTATTCTTCACAAGTTAACTTTCCCCCTGTGCTGTAGAGAACTAAAAAATTGTAGTATTTGGTTGTTTTTTCTTTTATTTTGAAGAAAATATAATGTTAAATAGCAAGTGAAAATATCATTACTTCATTACATTTTGGCAGGGAAATAGCTTGCTTTGTTCAAGAGATAGAACACGTGCACGCTCTCAACACTGAGAAACTTGGAGGGTAAAGTATGCTAAGGCATGAACTGAACTGTATGTGTATTCTCATACAAAGACTTGAATGCATTAGAGAGCCTTTGACAGGGTCTTAGCCAGGTTTAGGGGGCAGTGTTGTTCATCCTTTAGTCTGACGTTATCTTTATTTCTTGTAAGAAGATTCTTTTATCTGGTTAATACACTATGTCTAGAGTAGGGGATCTGGGATTAGGTAGCAGCTCCTAGTTGCAGCTGCACTATTCGGTTCCAACCTACCTCGGTGTCAGGACAAAACTCAGGCATCTATGAAAACCTCCCTTCCTTCCCACTTCTGATGTTGGTTTCCATAGAATGGAAACTCAAGAATGTGAGCTGAAGAGAAGCTGCGGTACACTTCAGCAGAAAGACAAGACACAGCCATAGAAGTCACTTGCCTGATGAGATGGGTTTTTTCCTTACAGTTTTAAGAGGTTTTTCTAAATAGAGAGAGTAAGACGAAGAACCTTATGAGAATGCAGTGTCCTCATCTCTTCCAAATTCTTTACCCCCAAAATCATGTGCAGAATCAGGAAACTGCTAGAGTATGTTTCACAAAACCAAAGAGAAGAACAAGAAATGTGTGCAGGAGCTATGGACTTCAGAGGTGGAGGGGAAAAGTTTTCTTATAAGATGAAGGAATTAAGAAAAAGATATCTACTAAGAGATTCTAGTGGAAAAGGGGGAAGACATTTGCAGTTATTCTTTCTTTCAGCTATCAAAATCTGCCAAAGTCAGCAACTCACTTGAAGTAGGTTTATCAGTAGGTACAGAGATACAAAATATGAAACTTGACAAAGGCATTGCATTTCAGCTTCATAGTCTTACATGAATTATCCCTAGTTCTTAAACAGAAACAACAGCAACTATGAAAACAGCCATTCCCTTTTTCTAATATCCTTAGGTATATACATACACACTTTTACACAAACACATACACATCACGCTTACCACATGCAAAGGAAACTGATGCTTACAAAGACTGCAAAAAATTGAATAGGCTTTGAATTTTTTTTTTCAGTTAAAAGCAAACGTTACCATTTTACTATTACTACTACTACTACTACAACATCTTCATCCTAATTTTTTTACATAGAGAGATAAGGGTCTTGGATTTGTAGCGCTAAAACACTCATATCTTGGATATCATTCCTAGTTTTCTATGTCACTCACACAAACTGTTTAATTTAGGACATCTTATTATCTTTCTTTTCTTAAATATTACCATAATTTTAAAGTGAGCCATTTAACACAAAGATAACAAGTTTCAATGAACTACCATAAATACTGAAAAGAACAAAATCCTTCAGTGCAGCATCCCACCCAAGGTAAGTTCTGTTGCTAAGACTATCTTATTCTTTCTCTAGATTTAGTTTTGGGTCTCTCTGCACAGCCAAGAATTGCTTTATGAAGACATAACCTTCGTTTTTTTCACACTGTTACAGCAGCTTGAATATTTTACTATTTCTGCCCTCACCAGAATTACATTTTATTTGCTTAAAACAGTGTGGGATCTGCAATCAAGTATATACACAACAATTTTTGCTCTGATCTGACAGAAGACACATTTGTGTCTTCTACATGTGTCTGAACATTAACAACAGTTCTCCAGCATTTTATACACAAATAAGAGAGATACCACTCTAACAAGCCAATTTTATAAACAGGCAGCAGAAGCAAATAATAATAAATACAGAAACACATTTATTTTTATCCTCTTAATGTTTTGTTTCCCCTTAAGTTGAAAGATACTGTCCTCAAAGTTCTCATGCAGCTGATGTGATAACATTTAGGTTTACTGCAGCACCCACATTTTCAGTACCCACATTACCCATCCAAGACTCTACTTCAAAATGACTGAGTACTCACAAATCCACCTGTAGTAAAACATAACAGCAACTTCTAAGCATTTTGAAGAGAAATCCCAAGTATTTCAAGGAATGTAAACAAACAGACTCTTAAAAAACATTTGGACATTTCAGAAAATGTGAACTGTCTGTCCCAAATTTTCAAAAAAGCTAATCTCCTGAAAATAACGGGAGCTACTTGGCACTACATGCTTTTGAAAAATCTTGGCATTTTTTAAAATAACATCTGTCACTTACTTACATTTTTGAAGTATGCTGATACTATCTTCACGACCAAAAAGGAAGGAGGAAAGTTGGCTTTCCTTTTCTAATTGCAGTGCACATTACTGTGTACTTCAAGGTTTGAATGCTCTGTATCAGTGCTCAGATGGTATATCAGTAAAACACCGTTCTCTGATGAAAGTAGTAACTGAGTATCACTGAATGCTGATATTCCAAGTAGGCTACACTCAGGCAATAACTGTATTTCCTATAGATACGTTGTGAGTTTTCACATATCACAGAAGTGATTTAAATATATTCCTAAAATGAATGGTACTTACTTTCATAAATTTGTTTTTAATAGTATTTAATATTTGGCAATAAACAAAGATTCATTAGTTGGCAATTGGTCCTATAATAAAAATGACAGCTCATCACCCCTAAGCTTACAAGCAGCAGTGAACCATAGCCACAACTGTAGCTATTTATAAACACCTGTCTAAAGTTTCAAGTCATTTACAGCTGTTAAGAATGTGACCTGAAAACAAAGGAGTGCTTTCCAAACTCAGCCATACCTCTGCTTGAACTGTCTCAATGTTGAACATGTGTAAGCCTTACCTTTCTTAGTTGTGCAAAGACTCACAGAAACATTGAAAAACAAAGTAACGATGGGACTACTTAAGATCAGTTTGCTTTAACTGTCAGGCCTGCAATAGCATAAATTATACTCTGTGCCTTACTACAAAGCCTTGCTTTCTTACTATGCTGGGAGTTAATGAACACTAACTAATCATCAATATTATCACATGAAATAGATCCCAGTTTAAAATTTAGGTGTTGGTATTCGTTACTCCCTTCTTATCTTCATGGCAGTTTCAAAATGCCTAGATATTTAAAATATATACTGAACTTACTACTACTTTTGTTTACTTTCGATAAAACCTAGTTGTTTATCACAGATCACACTGTAATAGTCTTATTTCTACAAAAGGTCAGGGCAACTTTATTTTTAAATGATAGCCAGAAACTACTGGACCTCCCAGGATGATATAATTATATCACAACCTATTGCTGCTGTTTGCGTTGTGGCACTTAAGATTATTAGAAGAGTTAAGTAGAGAAATTAAAACATTCTTTACTACCTACAAGCAAATAAAGGAGTTTATAAGCTAATCAAATGCTCAAAGACCAGATTCAAGAGAGATACAGATAAGAAAACAGTGACACTGTGGTTCTTGGGTCCCTGGAAACAAATGTTCTTCTTTTCAAAAACTGAGATAGCTGCTCTTTCTTTCACCTTTACCATGGCATCAGTGATACAATTTTTCAACTATCAGTGGTCAATTGCTTATATGCAAACTTCAGTAATTGCTGCACGCAACAGAAGTGAGACCAGAGAGGATTAGCAGAAGGGAAGCACCTTGTTAGGATCAGCTTTTGAATCTGAATCAGCAACACAACACTTCTGAAGACAAATGATAACTTTGTGTTAATTATACCGCACTTGAGTTTCAAAGCTTAATGGATTCCATTATTCTTTTTCCTCATACAATATTTTTTTAAAATATAAAATTCTAGCTTCTAGCCAACGGACTCACCTGAAGGTGTTCAATCTGGAGTACGTATCAGAATAACTTTTTTATCCATGGCAAAGATTTCCATTTCTACACTTTAAGATGACAGATTTCAGCCTTAAAATATCCAAATATTATGGTTTTGTTTCTCATTGCAGACATATCGAAATGTTTCAAAATAATAAAAAATAGGAATTTCCTTTCAGAATAATACAACTGTAAACAGATGACAGCAGCTTTTGCAGTATGGCTTCTTTGATACTCAAATTACTAACCCATTATTATCAGTAATATTAATTATTCATAGTATGATGTTATAGCTGAATCTGCTTCAAAACTGCACCACTAGATCTCTTAGATTTTGAACCAAATCATGGTCTGATACCTATTTTGTCCCTAAAACTGAATAGTTTAAAATTTTTTAAGGCTACTGAAAAGTCAAGCAATCCCTAATAATTGAGAAAAACAAAAACCAAGCATTATTTGTGTCTATTGACAGGCTACATTCCCTTGCAGAATGTCTGTCATGTAAACACTGTCCCAGAAACAGTTGGAGGCACAGAAAAGTACACCATGTAAATAAAGAGCACACAATGGAAGATCTCAGTGATATTTATGTTCATGAGTGTGAAAAGAAGCAGCAACTCAAACATAGCATAGCCGTTAACAAGTTATTCTGTCATTGCCTCCTGTCTCAAGTGAAGACAAGTGTCATAAGGGATCATGCATTACAGATGTTTTATCTCTATGAGGTACAGCATGTTTAATGGAATTTGCATAAATCAGTTCATCTAGGCTAGGGTTTCTCACAAAGTATGGAGAAGTAACAAGCCTGTCTCTCCCACCAAGCATCCCAAACAGCTTTCAGATTTAAGCTAGACTAGGCCTTGGGCAATCCACTTGAAGCAACTTCAACACCTCACAGCTAGTGTTGCATCAGGAGAAAATAGATCTTGTTTCACTGCAGAAAGAAAGGTTTGGTGCTGTGGTAAAACTGCAAGAGAGGCATCTATGCACAGAGGTCCCAGGTGGAGGATGAGGCTTGCACAGAGCGACACATGAAAAAAAAAATGACAAACAATGACAGAGTACAAGGCCAGCATATTCACTGCTGGCTGAACTTACAGTCACTTGTTTCCCTGCCAATGTGTGGAACTGGCTGCAAGCAGCTGGGAAACGAGCCATCCCTCTCTGATGCTCTTATGTATTTGCTGAGCAATTACTTCAGCAATTTCACATGCATACTCAGGATTTGACTGCCTTTATTTACCAAAAGCTTTAAACTGGACGTCTCCAGGTCATGCATAATATACAGTGTCATTTATATAAAATAATCAGTAAGCAAATGTCTGTGATTATCAGAATACAACTAACCCTTCACATCTAGGAATATGTTTGCCTAATAACTGGGGTAGTGCATACTGATTTAGAAATGTTATTAAACATGTGTCTTTGCTCACGCACAATACTCTTTTCTTTAAAGAAGCTTGCAATACTGCAAGTCTAGATAGAAAATTCTATCTATCAAAGGCTAGATACTAGTAACATAGCTATATCAATTTCACAACCAGTCTTGGGTAGAAAGCAAAGTAGCACTGGGTTTTAGCATTTTAACTGCAACTAACTTTTTACACAACAGCTGGGAAAAGTCACTTTGCCTTGATTCTCCAGTATTTTCATCTGTATAATGAGAGTAGAAGGTAGATACGGCTTGCAATGCTAATGTGATTAGAATGCTGCATTTGATAACTAATATCCAATATGGTTATTTGATATTATAAAATGATACAAAAAACTAGGTATTCTGAAAAAGTCCTTTTTTACATCTGAAGAAGACATTTAATTTGGTGAACCAGAACATTAAACCAAAGTATTGAGTCACCTTTGCAGAGTCAGGCCTCCTGATCTCTCTTTCTTGATTCCTCATTCATAAAATGAGGATAAAATATTGCCCTGACTAATAGAAAAGTCGCAAAGATAAAGCTGAGCTCCCTGCTGCAAGCAAGTCAAACCTCTGGCATCTGGCTGCACATCTTCAATTTCCTCTTTATTGAGTGCCTAGCTTTGCAGTCACTTGTTTGATTTAAGTGTTACTGAGCTTTGCAAATGCACCAGAAGAAAACTGGAGCAGTATATACACAGTATTTCTGTGAATAAGAAAACATAACTGGGAGGAATGAACACAGGGATCAGGAGTCAGGGGTTCCTGTTTCAGATTCAGGCTTGCCTCTCCGTTACATTTGACCTTTGTAAATCATTTTAGCTTTTCATCAATTTTTTTGCAACAGTAAATGGGCTGATAATACACTCCAATACTACCAAGGGAGTAACAAAATGTGCCTTAACAGTTTTGAGGCATCCAGACAAAGCCACAAACACTGATAAAAACATAAATAATGAAACAATATTTCTGTGCAAAGTCTAGCAGCGTTTTGGTGTATGGTATAAAATAAGGCTGGATCCCATACTGAATGTTGAGAGAGTGAAAAAGGATGATCAAGTTTTAATTAGTAACACAGCACGTGATTAGCTAATTAAGACTATCCCAGGGTGAATATACACGTAGAACAGAATTAACATTCCTCACACACTTTTATTCTTTCATTGCCTAACTTTTTGGTGCCAGACTTCCCACTCTTCAGAAAAGTCATGTTGTGTACTGCAAGACAATAGGTGCTTTGAATATCACTTGGAATTGAGGACTATTTTGAAGGAAAAATTACCTAAAACTGTCTTGAGGTGCTAAGAACAGCTGCTTCAACAAAAACTCTGGCATAATTTGTCACGAGAACATGCAAACAGGTAACATGAGTTGAAATATCAAATGGAAAAAAAAAATATTTTTTGGACTACACATGCAGCTTTATAAAGAAAAAGCTGAGAATACCTCATGTCGGTTTCTCGACTGTCCAACACAACACTTGGACGGCAATCTGGGGAAGCAAAGGCACTTCCCAGAGGAAGCAGCGCATCCCATTTCTCCACAGGAATCTCCCCACACACCACCACCTCCACCCTTCACCAACAGCCCCCCGGGCAGCCCTGGAGAAAACCACCACATCCATTCCAGCAGCAAAGCCCTCGTTCACACCAAGTCCTAAAAAACCCTTCTCATTCACGAGGCCTGCCAGTGCACAGCTCTACCCTGGGCGCCACTCTACCCCTCACGCTTATCCCCCTGCTGCGAGATGGCGGCTGTGGCGCCAACAGCTGATTTCAACGGCCGGGCGCACACGCACCCTCACACCCCCGCCCGCGGCCCCCCCTCACCGACCTGCCGGGCGCATGGCGCCGCTGCCGCCGCTGCTGCCGCCGCCGCCGCTACCACCACCACCGCGGCTAGCTCTCTTGCTGTCCCGGCCGCTGAGGTCGCCGCAGCCGTGCCGGATGCGTGGGGCCGCCCCCGGCTCCTCCCGGCCACGGGGCTCCACCGCCCGCTCCGGGCCTCCTATATTTACCCCCTCGTCGGGAAGGGTCGCCGACCGGCTCTGAGGCGGCAGTGTGAGGGAAGGCCCCGCTGAAGCGCGGCCCCCTCGCCCCTCCGTTAGGCACCGAGACAGCCCTCGAAGTTGGTTGAATGCGGAGAGAACATGGGGAAGGAGTCCGGGCTCTCCAGCCTTGTAGAGTTATGGGCTTAGTGCGAGGCCACAGCAGTGAGCCCAGCTCATCCCAGGGAATTGCAGTGTTCTGTGGAAAGCCCACGGAGGATGAAGGGCGCCTGGGAGATATCTCCCAGAGATCTCCATCATAGCATCACAGTTTCAGTGCCCTGCGGGGAAGGTGTTACGATGCAGCGTCATTTAACACCTCCATATGCCGTATATTTATTTTTTGACATGGCACAGAGGAAAACGAAAACCTAAAAAAGTGAGACAAAGCAGCCCATGAGAGAGACTGCAAATGTTTCAGCTCGCTGCTACGCTGGCTGTCAAGTCTAGCCAGGAGCCATTGATCAGGGCAGCATCTTTCAAGTTCACAAGGAAGGCCAGACTCACCACGAGGAGCCGGAGTTGCCTCTTGAAATAGGATTACAGGAAAACTGAAAGTACCTTGCGGAAGAAAAATTGTTAAGTTGGTTTCCGAAGGAAGCAAAGCTTGGCTGACTGCACTTCGCTCATGGGTGTGTGCTTCTTGCCCATCTGAACTCCTATGTTCCCCTTCCCTACCAGAATTTTAATGCCTTGTGGCTGATTTTAGTGAAATTTGGTAAAAGTTTTAAAGATCTCAAAGGTGAAGTTGTTAAGTATCAGTTTCAGGAATGTGGGTGCCCAAAACAGAGGAGACAAATGCTCAGCTCTGCCTGAACTGAAGGAAAGACTGAGTGAATTCAAGCAGTATTAGAGAAAGGAAAATCCGCATAGAGGCAGTCTTCGTAGATGCCTCAGTGTGACAAAACCTTCACAGTTTGCAATCAACCACAAACCACAAATCTGCAGGAGGCTGGACTTCAGTCAAAAGAGCTACTTCTCCAAAGCCCTTGCATGCTGCAGGGACCATGTCCAACTGAAATACATCAAGAACTGAACCATCGTGAGCTGTTCCTGTTTCTGTCAAGACACAGGTGGATACTTGTTTTTTATTTGATATGCTTTTGGCGGGTTCTTTTCAGTGTGCTTTTGCTAATGAGTTGGTGGTTTTAGTGAATTTCTGGCTTGGCCTGGCCTACGACGCAGAGGAAACCTCTAGCTACATAGGCACAGGGGAAATCCAGACTAGATCCAATCATGTCAGTCTACCTATGAATCAGGAAGAGCCTGCAACACCTCCCATTGTTCCTTTCTGCTCATTTTTCACTTCAGGTTTCGGTTATTGAAGTGAGAGGTATCTAGGCAATACCTCATTCCAGTACTGTATTTTTGGACACATGGGACGCAGCACGAGAGTGTCAGTAGTCTTGAGTCATGAGCAGGATGAACAGGAAGGAGATATCTTATAATGGAGGAAGCAATATGTCAAAGATAAAACATTTGGAAATATTGTATCTGACTATTTTGCCAGGCAATAATGATTGCTGCTTCTTAAAAGACAGGTTAGATAATGTGGTTGAATGTGGTTGGGATGATTTAGCAGTCTGAACTATGACGATCTTCACTGTAGAAATAAGAATTCATAAAAAGGAAAAAGGATAACTAAGTATAAATGTACTTAAATATAAAAATAATGAAAATTGAACTTGAAACTCTGTCATTCCAGTAGAAACAAGTCAAAATTAGGAGTTTTTCCTAGGTGTCATGATGAGAGACACAATGGAATTGTGATAGGCCAGTTATTTACATTTTGAGAGGAAAGAAAAGTAAGCCAGCACTGTGGAAATGAGTCCTAAAAGGAAGAATAACATTTGCTGTACTCAGATTTTGAACCAAACGACAGGCAGGCTTCCACTAGTCATAGAAAGATAAGCCTTCAGCCGAATCCAAAAGCAAGAAGCTCTGCTGCACACGGAGGCCTTGCTGGAGTGTTGGTCTATGTGCATGGCATGCACAAAGGCTTGCGGTGGTTTGGGCAAAACATGTTCTCCTCTGGGGGGAAAGAGGAAGCATGGTGCTAGGTGCAGGGTGATCCGGATAAAGATGGAAGGAGACAGGTTGCTGGAAAATTGAGGATAGAGATGGAATGTAGTGCACAAGTTGTGTTGATAGGTCACGATTTAAGGGAGATTAAAACTTGGTGAGGATTGTGGCAGTTTTTAGAAGGACTGCTTGGTGTAGTGCACATCATTTGTCATGGTATGTGCGCTTTAACCCCGGCCTGATGATGGTTAGGCTGAATGTGTTGCGTCTGTGCTTTTAGTTGAGCCTGATTCAGCCTTTGCTACTGAGCTGAACTAGTGTTTGCTTGAACACTGAGTTTTCCTGAGCTATGTTGCTGCCGTCACAGCTTTTGAGACCATGATACTGGCCTGTCCAGGACAATGATGAGAACAATAGGGGTAATGGTGAGCATGATGCTGGTCTCTGACTATTTGCAACTCAAGACAGTATTAGGTGTAGCAAGACCTACAGCCAGCAGCCTTATTTCTAAGAACAAGGCAGCTGAATTTTCTAACAGCAGGGTTATTGCCATCAACTTATACTTCTTCCTATACCAGCCAAGTCATGAAGGTTTTCTCTGGTGAGGAGTAATGTGTGCATATGACTAGATATTACTGCCAATGCCATTTCCAGCAAAGGCTCCTGCTGACAAATTAAGTTTGCTGTGAAGTCTCTCGCACCAAGGTCTTCTCTACAAACTCAGCAGAAGAATTAGGTTTCCCCAGTTCTTCAACCTCCCAATGACTGCACTTTGTACATGTAATAAAATTAAGGAATTTATAAGTCATGCTGGAGGTGTAAGAACACTCACTGTTTCTAGGCAATGAAAAACTAGTTAAATTATTAAGCGACCTCAGCAGTTGTCATGAAGTGGTGCTATGTTAGAGGGAAAACAAACAAAAAATCCATGTTGAAACATGAAAAACATGTCTTGAGAATGACATCAGTGTTGTGTTTGAGTTGTTTGGGTGTCCTCAATATGAATTTCAAGCTTCAATTGTAATAAATTTGCTTCAAGTATAAGCTTACCTCCAAACATCCTAGATTCATAACACTAATTTGGGGATAATTTTATACTTCTGTAATGCTTTTTAGCTTTAGTTTCTCACTGATATTCTCAAAACTGATTTCTTGCTAATACTGGTTTTGTTTTTCCCTTTGCAAATATACTGCTGTTGTTGGAATAGTAGCTTCTTTTTGGATATAATTACTATCCAATAAATTGCCAGTATAATTTCCTACATATATTACATGTTTTTTTCCTGCAGGTTTGCTAAGGTTTGAACAGCTTTTTGTCTGTTACAGAACTTGAAGTGGTCTTGAAAGATTTATTCACAGGTCATTATTAACTCTTAATTTTACTTGCAGCTTTTATTGTAAAATCCATTGATAATATTGCTAGGTTATACTACAATACAGGTAATACTGCTATAATCGCTAATATAAGTGGTTGGGAGTATTGCATTTCAGATGATACTGATTGTTTTTGTATTTTAGCGGGGGTTTGCGTGTATGTGGGGTTTTTTAGATTCATGCTGTAGTCGTGTTAGTTCATCTGCCCATGCACACAGATACTTAACTTCGATATCAGAGGTTACTGTAGGAATTAATATGGATTTAGCTGAGTGTTCACTCTTCTTGTCTGGTGGAAAAAAGGGAGAAACTACATCATATATTTCTAAATATTGGTTAAATCTTATGAAGAGATATCGAAGAATGAAGAGTGTTACTCAGTTTGTATGCAGCTTTCAAGGAAGCAAGAAAATAGTGCTTGAGACCTTCCTTTTGTTACTTAAGTTCACACCTACTAAAATAATAATAAAGCAGATCTAGAACAGAACATGAGTCCAAAAGAAAATGGTACTGTATGCAGTAACAATGTCATGTAAGGAAAAAATGGGTCAAGTGAGACAAATATAATAGCTTCTTTCTCTGGTACCATTATGATTAAATTGGTTAATGACAGAGATGAAATATAAGAGAATATAAAATCGGTGGCCTGGAACATAAAAGCACTGCCAGTATGTCATGAAAATTATTTGTGTCATTCCTTAATATCATTCTTACATAAAAAAAAGATCTGTTTCCCCCTGTACCTTCTTTGGTGGTCACAACAGAGTTTTTCTATAGTTTTGGAGAAACTTCAGATAAATTACACATCTGTGTGGATTTAAAAAAAGGTCTCTTTCAGGTATAAAAGAGAGCAGGAATGAAATTCCTCCCCCCTCCCCCCCGCCTTCATCTGTGGTATATCATTTCATGTAAAATTACCTGTTACTGTGATTTAAGTTTTGGTATTGTCTTCATTCAGTCAGCTGTCCTATCACCCAATGACCCCTCCCCACCTGGCAAGGGGAATCAGGAAAAGGAGAGGAGACCCATGGGTTGAAATAGAAACAGATTTAATAAAATGATAATAACAACAAACTAGTATTAACGCCAGTACTAATACAAAATACACAAAGTTATGGTCAGCCCACGTAGGCGTCGCGAGCTGCGCGCTCCTGGCAGTGAGTGCCAAATGTCAAACCCTGCGAGCACCACAGCTCCATCGAAAGCGTGACGGTCACAGCACAGGGGAGAGCAGGCCTTGGGAGCAGAAGGATGGGTGAGACCTTCCAAGGACAGCCACCACTGAGGAAAGAGATGTCCCCGGCAAACTTTCCAGTGTATGGTGAGTTTATGGTACAGAACTCATCCGTTGGGCAGCCTGATCAGCTGCCCGGGCTTTCACGCCTCCAAGCTTTAGCACCTGGCTTACTCGAAACTGCTAGAGACCTCAATCACTGTGGAAATGCGCATACCATGGCCGGCCACAAACTAAACCCAAGTGTCTTATCAGCTTTGTTCCCACCAAATAGGGTGCTGCGGTCTTCTCAAAAATGCAGCTTTCCTAAATAGAAAAATGATTCCATGATTCTATCCCAGTGAAACCAGTACAGATATGCATGTACAGGTCACAGTAATTCTCAAGATTTTGCTTAACAAAATCTATGAATTGGGTGACATTTAAGTCTTCAGTGGTTACAAACTGAATTAATCATATTGTGATTAGAAACCAGTTCAAATGCTGTTTACAGCATAAGAAAGTCAATGCCACAATGCAATGCTATATAGCAAGCTACTCTTATGTATTTAGAAAGGTAATACCTGATGTGTCTTGTCTATGCCTTACGGTAATTGTTGGTAAATATGAATTTTTAATGCTTGCCATCATGGTTGGTTTATACCTTTATTTGAAAATCTGTATTGAAGAACTACACTGCTAATAAATCTCTTGATGTAGTGCCCAACAGGATGTTCTTAGAAAAATGTAGATTAAATTGATTTGGACTCAAATCCCATTAAACAGACAATGGAGTAGTTTATGGAGTAAAAGTAAAGCTTAGTCATGAATGAACTGCTGGTTTGTCTTCCCATGTGCAGCCCACAAACAAAGGAATGATCAGGAAGACAATAAATAATTCTTCAAGTCGGTTCATACCCCCAGTAGCAGAATACTGTGTTTCTTTGCTTCACTGAAAGCATCACTGGATGCAGACATAGTGGATTTGTCAGACCTAGATTACTCACTGTCTTTTGGCTCTATTTTTGGCTGATGCAAGTCAGGCTTATTCCCTCTTCACTCTTCTCATAGTCCACAGACATACCTTCCTATGCATCACTTTTTCTTCTTTTGTATCATATTATATGTTCTTTTGAAATCAGTAGAATATCTGCCAGTACATCTAGCAAAGTAGTGACTGCTTGAACCACACAGGAGTAATGCTTGGCTCCTCTTCAAAATCAGTTCTTAAGAATGGTCTGGAAGATAAAGGGACACTTGTATTGCATTCCTGAAAAACAGCAAATGTGTGTGTTGCTAATTTAAGACAACTTAATAGGATTGTAGCAACATGTGGAGATCTAAAACCAGTGAGGCTATTGACTTCAGTGTTTGGGATTGGAAAAACAGATATCCAGTAATGAAGCCAGAGCAAAGGTAATGTAAAGCTCTTGACTTTTATAGTTAACCCTCGCTTCTTGTTGATTGTATGTGCCCAAGAGACTAAGGTGACATAATTTCTTCTCAGTAGCCATGTAACGTTAGGCAATCCTGACATTTGATTTCTTGAGGATTATTTCTAAGTTTTCAGAACATAAGTATGGTACTGTAATGGTTTGTTAAAACAATTTTGATTTACAGCCTTCTCCTGTAAGTTAATAACGTGCATAACTTTATCCATTGGCCATAGAATTAATTTAGTCCAGATCATAGTAATTCTTGAAATAAGAAAATCCTTTTCAGATAGAACTCAANAGTTTCCAAAGACTCCAAGGCAATTATCACAGCAGGACCCAACTCTCCAAAGTGCATACATTATAAACAAAAATAAAAATTGATGTCTTTAATGATTTCACCCAGGGAAACTCATGGCAGGCAGTGAGAGTAACAACCATTTATTTCCTTTTACTGATGAGAAAGTAAAATAGGTGCCATCTGCTGATGATCCAGAAAATAGCTTTTTCCCCATCATAGACCACTTGTCAGGTGGCAAATGAATTATAAAGAACTTTTCACTGGAGTGATCTTATTCACTTTTCAATTGGAGTTACTCAAAACTAGGTTGTACAAAACACTTCAAAATAAACAGCTCAGTCCTGTCAGAACAGAAGAAATAGACTATGTGACCTAAGAGTTTTTTGCTAAAATTATAGTCTAATTTGCCAATATTTTACTTTTCAACTAATGAGAAAATCTAACAGTTCCTGTTGCAGAAGCAATTTCAGCATACATTACCTTGCCATTTGCCTGTAGTTAACTACTTGCAAAGACAGAGTTCTTTTTCATATTTACCTCAGCTTGAGGTTTCACAGGGCTTTTTTAAAGCTTTTTTTAGAAAGGCTGATAAATGTGATGAAATAGATGTTTTTTCCTCAGCGTCTTTTTTCCTCTTACTGATTTCATATCAGAGAAATACAATTTTGTAGCTTAAAGCATCATGCAAAAACTGTCATTAGAGTCCCATGAGGAGAAACGTATGAGATTATTTAAAATACAATTTACAGAACAGAAACAAAGGATTAGCAGCAGAGATTTAAAAAAAAAATTAGAAACTATTCAGAGTGGACAGTTTGCAAGATTAGGAAATAATATTTTAAAAATCAAATTGAGGTGGATTTGGATTGTTGTATTTCAGAGTTCTGTGGTAACTACCTGCTAATTCATCCACTGTAATATTCTAAAATTTTATTATACCAAGAAGCAGATGATTATTACAAAATTCATTGAAGTGTAATTACTGTAATCTTCAAAATAACTGCCAAGAGCCCGTTGATAATCCTAGTTATTGAGTTACAAATTGTGAAGGAAAAATATGCTGTGATTTTAGACTAGCTACGTTAAATGTTCTGTTTGGTAACACCTCAGTCTACTAATAAGAATGTCTCTCAAAAGCCTTTCCATCCCCAAATTTCAGTTCTGAGACGTGGTAATTTTAGTTGTACATACTGCACAAACTGGCTTTGTGTTATACTAGGTACAGAGGGAGAGGTAGGCTTAACCCAAAAACATTTAGTACCAGTCTTTCCCCCCATGACATACCTGCAGGAACAGCTTAATGCTGGCTCCACTCGTAAGGCCAAATGTATGAATGTCAAGGAATTATGTTTCTCTTCTAGAATGCTTGCTTGTAGGTCATGTTGAACTGTTTTGTTCTGTTCCGTTTTGTTTCCTCCAGAATATTATTGTACTGACGGAATAAATTTCAGATGGCAACTTTAGATCCACATTTAAAAAATGATAGTTTTTATACCTGCTTTCTGTGTGGGTTGATACTCCTTTTTTACTTTGCTGAAAGTTATCTTCTGAATTCTGATCTCCTACCTCACTGTCTCACTGCATACAAACCATCATACATCCAGATGCATCACAAGTATTAATTAGTGTATATTCTCCTTGCCTGTATGAGATTAGAATCTCTGTTGAGGCTGAATCATTTCAGTTCTTTAGGGAAAAAATGTGAATAGTTTTTTAGGAGTGTAGAAAATGGAAGAGGGGCAAGTCTGAAAAAAACACAACTTGTACTTTGGTTGGTACCACATCCGCTGTGGTGGAGCTGCAGCAAAGCAAGTGTAGATGTGACTCATTTCCCTTTGTCCTGGAGTGAGCAAGTTCAGACAGTCTGTCAGATAGCTGGGACTCCCAGGCACCCAGAAATTACCTCCCCATCACCAGAGGCTGGAGGGAGGGCTTGTTTGATCCTGCTGGTCTCTTGTCTACATTGTTTTATGCACAAAAGTAGCGTAACAAAGACAGAAGTCTAACAGAGACTGACTTTCTTTGCGCAGTGTAGCCTGGTATCACTATTTCAGGCTTTGCAGCTTGATAGAGAGGGGGAGAAAATATAGCATTGAAAGCAACTTTTAAGACTTGCATGTTCAGCATACATACTATGTATTTTTTTATTTCTACTTTTTAAAGTGCCCATAAGTAGGTGGGTGCTTGGAAAATAGGACAGCACGATGAGAATGACTGTTAATATTAAACGTGCTTTATATGCAATAGCTTTGCATAAACTTGGATTTCAAAAATGACTTTTTTCTTCCTCTATTTTATAGGAATCTTGTGGTATATTACCATAATCCATTTTTCTTAAGTCCAGTTTGGAAACCCTGTATTGTTAAATAATTTCCTTCCCCTTTTATAAACTACTTTTTTTTTTTTTTTAATTAACTGTCCCTCTATAGGTAAATTACCACGTATCCAAGAACTGGCCTGATCATTTTCAAAAGCACATCAGAAGAGAGGGAGAGACGCTCAGTCAGTAATGCTTTTACACACTCAGCCTCTTGTAGCGAACAGAACCCAGTGGAACCTGGCTGTGAAGCTCTGGGTAGCACTGATCCATTTTGGAGGGTACACAGTAACATCTTAATATACTTTTTATTGGAAAATAAAAGTGAGATAATTTTCTGTCTGAATATATAATGTATGAATGACTGCTTTTGAGACACTGATACTAAATTATAGATAGCCTTTCAGATTCTGTGCTATGTATTATTAATTAAAAACTAAAGATCTTCATCTACATCCAAGCTATACCCTGATATCTAGGCCACTGGAGAACATATTGTAGTGTTGGGGACTATATAACCCAGGCAGAATGCAATAAAATGCTGCCCTTCTGTTGTTTATAGGTAGCATTTCAGTACACAAAATGCCAAGAACTTTCTCCTAGTACAGTGGACAGCGGGGTTTTTTTTTTGCTTTGTGAATAGGAGGCGTGAACAAGAATGAAGCTGATGTTATATTCTCCTTCACACACACACACTAAAACAAGAGATATTTGTATCATGCTTTGCCTAGATTATATAATTTCCCACATGGCACAGTGTGCTCTAGGAGATCTCTCTGTGCCTCACTCTCTTCCCATCCCCTCTCTTTACAATAGATTTTACTGTTGTTTGATGGGTGCTGTATTTGCCTGTTAGAGTCTTTCCAACCTACAGGTTTAGAGGGCAAATGATGAAATCAATCAAATTTGCCACATATTCTTAATAGCTGAGCTTCTGAACTAAAATCAAAGAGATACATAACAAAGCACGTAATCACAGCAAGCCACAGTCAGCAACCGTTCCTTTTATATTGAAATGGAAACAGCCTATCATAGATGGCTGAGATGTTGGTTAGTGATTGTAGATTCATACTGAAGAATGTACACAGGGAATGTCCTTTGCTTGTTTCTTGTAATCTGAAGAGGATGTGCTATAATTGACCAATAGCCTTAAATTCATTGTGGTAGGCAAAATACAATAAAAGCTAATATCTGGCACATGTCTACAGTCACAGATTTAACAGCAATCAGAATGTCTGCCCGATTCCACACTTAACATTTTTTTTAACTAGTTTGTTTACATTCTATTAATTAGTTGTAACTTCTACAGTAATAGATTTTTTGTAGTTTTTAATTTTTACTGGCAGAATTCTTCATGCTGGGTCTGTTATACAGAAGAGCTATGAATCTCATTCAAAAGGGAGACAATACAAATGGCGATTAAGTGGAAACTACAAAAAACAGACTAGAATAAGAGCTTCACACATCCTATAGCTCCTGCACTGGAAACGGAGAAATCATTCTTTGAGGAATGGACCTCCTTCAAAACCTGTAGAGATCTGAGGTGTTTATTGTCTCACAAACTGGATTTTGCCACAGCTTCCTTAAGCAAAGTTTCCAAAGACTCCAAGGCAATTATCACAGCAGGACCCAACTCTCCAAAGTGCATACATTATAAACAAAAATAAAAATTGATGTCTTTAATGATTTCACCCAGGGAAACTCATGGCAGGCAGTGAGAGTAACAACCATTTATTTCCTTTTACTGATGAGAAAGTAAAATAGGTGCCATCTGCTGATGATCCAGAAAATAGCTTTTTCCCCATCATCTAGCACTCTTGTACTTGGAAGTAGTGGCCGTACTGAGCTCCTAGTTATATGCAGGCATCTTGTGTATGAATTGCAGTCCAGCTACCAAAGAGCCTTCGTACGAATCTTTGAATGAGTTATTTTCTGATGAATAATCTCCCTGCATTTCCTTGCAGACTAAATTCAATTGGAAGGAAGGGTTTGGGGTGGGGTGTGTGTGTGGGGTGATTCTGTTGGACTGTAGTGTAGTAGCTGCTGGGATTTATAGGTTGCCTAGCTTCATTTTCTTTAGAGAAGGAGCTGATTCAGCAGTTGCTGTTGTGGTTTATGCCGATGGCGGTCTGCCCATGCAATCAGCACAGTCAGAACAATGTAATCACCCTGTAATGCTACTTCAATTGACTTTTAACTTTGACCTGCAACGCACTCACGTTTGGCTTCTTTGCAGCAGTTGACAACAGAAGAGCACTAACTAGGCAAAAAAGCAGGATTTCCCAAGGCCTCCACAGACCAAGAACAATAGTTGTCTCCATCCCTCACTACTCTTCTCCCCTCTACATCACCTTCTTTACTGCTGCCTCCTTCCCATGCCTTTTATAAGAACTCGCAGGTCACGGCCTGCCAGAGTTGGCGTACCCTGGGTGTTGTGGTACATTGCAATGTGCAGAGTCAGAGTAAGCTCTAATGCACCAGGGCATGAGTGTGTGAATGGCTCAGGGAAGAGGGCATGGTATGGGCTATGCCAAAGTGAAAAAGGATGTGGCATTGCAGGGGAAAGGAAACCACTGACCTTTTTCTATTTCCAGGATCTGGGAAGCCCATATTGCCAGAAGCTGTTCTAGCTACACCACTGAGTCATAGTTCACCAAAAGTCACTTTCACTAAGTACTTCTCGTGCAGCTTCTAGCTAAACAGGATGGTGTCAAGGTAAAAAATTATGCATATCTGTAGACTGAAGGAAACACATCCAAAGTTACAGTACTCAGAAATAAAAACTTCAGAAGCGAGATTGAATCTGGGACACTGAGTTTAGGACAAGACCTTAGATATAGGCAATAGAAGGTATCTGTCACCTTTATTTCAAAATTCTGATTCTAACTACTATCAGGGACAATGTTGTGGACTGGATGTACAAAAAATTAGATACAGAATTACAGTACCTTTCTTTCCTGCTTCTCTGTGCTCCAGGGGAGAACAGAAGTTAGATTTTCTCCCTTACCAGTGATATATCATCAGTTCATATATGAACTTCTTTCATCAGTTCATATACACAGGAATACATACATGTATTTTTGCAAGGAATAGTCTTGTAATGGAGCCATATTTCTCACACAGCTTCATTTCCCAGTCTCGTGTGCAGAGTTCTATGGTGCATGTGCCAATAAATAAAAAAAAGGATTCAGGCAATGCCGACTTTCCTGTCATCTTCCCATGCTTCAAAATAAATTTTGCCATGCTTTCTGTTAGTACAATACAGTTCTGTGGGGCTTGCCTTTTAAATATACTGTTCCAAAACAGGTTTTTGGAAATAACTATTGTGGCAGCAGGATGCTGCGTGGTGTGTGGGCTGTGTAAAAGTGGCTCAGAGCTGTGAAACTCCAGCATCGTGGCTCATAGGGATTATTGGACACCAAGCAAGTAATGCAATAAAAGCTTCAAAGTGAAGGCAGTCAGTTGCCGACGTTTATGGTGTAGAAAACAAGCAATTGTTCCTCTGAGTCCTTTCACCCATTATGGTTGTGCAGAACAGGGAAGATGAGATATGATGCACAGCAACTGTATGCAATACCGTATATTTGAGATCCTCAAAGCTAGAGCCAGGTTTTTATCATCAAAATTAGAATTATGGTGCACATGGAGGAGCCATTTAGTCATGTGTTCTTTGTCTCTGGTTGTGGCTAGTGCTGCTTTAAGAGAAAGAATAATAATTATTGTTGAGGCTGACGGCCTAAGTTGGAAGTTAAGGTGCAATGTCTGTTTCCTAGTGTTTGACTAAAGCAACTAGAAATGAAAGATTTAGCTTAAAAAGCCAGGCAATAGTAAACGTAAAAACAATGGCATACTTGTGTTCCAGACAACTGTTCTTTCTGGAATTTTGGTGTACTTTATTGATTATTCTTTTTCTCTCCTTTTGAAACCAATGTAGTTAACCAAGTCCACTGAAAACAGTGGAAAGATTCTTATTGGCATTAGTGGATATTGGATCAGTCCTTTAGACATGTAGCTGGCTTTAGATGCAAAAGGATGCAAAATCAAATGTCGAACTAAAAAAATATATGTAAATGTATGTATTAAAAATGCATATACACACACATATATACATAAGAAAACTTCTGTAAAACATTTCTGAAACAATTGTGTAAAATAAATGGTGTTTGCAGGATAATGGTTTTAGAGGCAGTCATCTGTTATGCTTTAATTGCTATGCTGTTCATGAATAATTTTGTGCATTTCTTGCCAGCTGAACTCATGTCACACCACACTTACTGCCTATTTCGCATCCCGGCCACACATGTTTGGGCAATACCTTGGAAGTATCGTAGAGCCTTGTAATGGATTCTTTTCTTCCTATATCTTTGATTAAATAAAATCGGGGCAGTTCAGAATTGAAATACATTAGACGTGTGGGATTTTTTTAATTGACTCCTTCTAAGTAGTTTTATATATTTATTTTGTTCCTTGCAAATGTAGAACGTTGACAATGATTTATGTGTATCTGTGGATACTGCATAGATGTGGTGTACATACATGCACACAGGGTTTTCAGTTACATATACTGATTTTATGTGTCTCCTGTTTATTCTCTAAAAATTGAAGAGGAAAATAATTTTGGGTTAAGCAGTTAGAATTATGTATATGGTAGACAATTATGTTTAAGTAGAGATCTAAAAATGAGAGTACATGAATGCTATAAATATTGACCATATTTTTAAATGAATAACATACCACTCCTTCCCACATACAAAGCTGCTACTTTATATTTGGAAAGAAAAATGATACCTTTATCAAGCACACACATGCATCTCCTTTGCTGAGTTACCTCACCCTTCAGTGAAGACCGTATTCTCTCCGCTTTCCATGCCAATTAAACAGTAGGGAAAACCTCCTATATTTTTTAAATACAGCAAGCATGTTTCCATTATCGGTATGTTGTAATGGAACCCAGCAGATGTTCCTATCAACAAAACATTGCATCTCAGTTGGACATTCTTGTATAAATACTAAAAATACATGCAAATACAATTTGATATCAAAACATACCAACACATTGAAGTACTTAGGTCACAAGTGGTGTAAAGGGTTTAAACTTAAAGAGTTTATCCCTCTAACTTAAAGATTTAGAAACTCCAACCTGAGTCCTGAACTACCAGTACAATTTATAATGTGAAACTACTGCAGGGCTCAGGACGTAATCTGGTATTTCAACATTGCAGGTAATAAAGAATGTTAAATTGAAGCACCAAGTTAATAAGTTCTAAAATTAACTTCTTGCTGTTTTTTTTCTATTTGGAAAATGCTGCTTTTTATTTAAGTAGGTTACATTGCTGTAGCCAGGCAGGTGGCTGCAGACCATCACTTATGCTGTGTGTTACTTGAGATGTTGTAACACAACATTTCAGTGTCCTCCTTTACCGTGTCTTTCAGTCCTCCTTTACTGCCTTGTGAGTACTTTTATTACTTGGATTAGGAAAGTAGGAACTGAAGATACCACTGACTTCTCTGAGTCAAATTCTTTGCATTATCTGTACAATATAAGGTCTTCTGATACAACTCAAATGCTCAGTGCAAAGCCCATGCTTACATTCTTTTGTTTTCCATAAAGTTTTTGAGCGCTTTTCCTCCATTTCCTCCATTTGCAACTTGGCCACTTGAAATATCCATCAGAAGAGTCAGAAGGAGAAAGTCTAAGAAATCCTATGTGTGGTGTTTGTCACCCCTCTGAGGCTCCGAGCCCTGGATTGCTTTGGGTAAAACATGGTCTGTGTGGCCGCCAGTGCTGTATCAGTCCTGCATCACTGCCTCCAACAATGAAAACCGAAAATCATCAGAAGATCAAACAGGGAGGGAGGAAACCTACAGCATGTGTCTTGCCCCAAAGAATCCCATGAAATTTTAAATGCACAAGAGCTGTTTGATGCTTTCTAATTGCTTTCTAAACCTGGATGCTCTTGGAGGTAAGTCAGAACTGCACCATGCGGAAGCTTCAGTTTCTTTCGAAGTGAAAACTGAGATTCTCATGGACTCTGCTGACTACAGAACTTGAACTATACGAAAAAAAAAATCAAATTCTATGAGATCTTCCAGTAACACAGCAAATTGGCAAAGTTGCAGAAGCAATTAAATGGAAGCTGTTCTAGTCACTGCACGAGGGATGTCCTGAAGTTAGGATGAGGTAATATCAGACCTTTTTCTTTTTAATAGAAGCTTCTTAGCTCTCTGTACTGCTCCTTCTGCCAATCCATGCTGTTGTAGGTGGTGAGAAATGGAAGAAATATGCTTGAAATTACAGTTTCCCAACAGATTGAAAATCATAAATGGCAAACTGGCCCAATCATAGTGGCTATTTCTTCAAAAGTGTGGAAATAAGAAATCAAGCCTTTCAATTTTTTATGACCTGTGGCAATTTTTCCAATTACCTGAGACATTTATAGTGTGGTATGACATTGCAAAAGATATATAAAGGACTCGAGGACTTACAAAAATAGTGTAAGCAAGCACAATTTTGTGGTAGCCTACTAGTAGCTGGAGTAAAAGGTGTGAGTGAAGACCCTTGACTGTAGGCTACCCCTGTACTTTCGGTCCCATTAACTGTCAGGCCCAAGACATACATCTTTTGACTTCTGCCACGCATCCAACAGGTAGTGGAATGAGCAGAAATCATGGGCTGGACATACACCTCTAATGAGCTTAATTGTCCTCTGTGACAATCAGGGAGGGAGTATGTGGCCATCTATTCATATTGCATCTGTTGCAGTCAGCAACAATAGTCATACTGGCACTGAAGTTTTAATTCAAGAAGCCAACAGGCTTCTCTGGTGAGTTGTCAGAAGACCCTAATAGTTTCACTGGTGAATGTTGTGTAATAGATCGAATTCAAGAAGCAGACAACTCATGTACAGGTTGTTCATGTCGTTTACTGTTTTACCACTGCACATAGTTTCTGGTCAGTTTGATTACCTAGGGTAAACCCCTGCCATTTGCCTCCATTACCCTTCCATCCTTCATCTCTTTCCGTTTTCCTACTTCCCTTTTGATGTTTCTTCATTCTCACATCCTGCAGGAAAATACAGAGTTACCATCATAAGAACATCAATATTATTAGAGATATGTTTCTTTGATCTTTTTCCAATAAAGCCATCACAGGAAATTTCTAATTTGTTCTGGAAGAGCGTTCCATAAATCTTACCGCTTTCATAAACGTCAACTTGGCATTTCACAGGGTTGATTGAGAAGAAGCCACGGAATCAATTTAGAATGCTACGACTGTAAATGTAAGGTATCCGAAAGGACAACGATCTTCTTCAGAGAAACAAATCTGACCAGTGGATGGTGAAAGTTTTAAATTTGTTCTCAAGACGTGGTGTTTTTTTTAGAATAATCAGAAGCAATTTTTCTCATTCATAAAGACATTTGTTGAAGCAATATCAAATATTTGGAGAAGCAAAAGTACAGACAGTCCATTGCTTTGTTTCTTACTCATTATACCCATATTGTCCATACTTGTGCCAGTACAAAATGAGATAATTCCTTTTCTGAAATGACTTCCACTGTAGGCAGATTAGGCCCTAAACAGACAGAATAGGAACAGGAATATGATGGAATTAATGTTATAAATTATTTTTTTCCTATTTTACTGGTTTTATGTGACGGTGAACTAGTTAGCTGCTTATTGTCCCCTTTCTCATGCCATTTTTTTCAATGGCTTCGTGCACTTTGAATAGCTTCCTATCTTTTGCACACTGAAGCAGCAAAATAAGGTCACATGAAGCCCGGGTTCTGTGTGAAATGTTTCTGTGGAACCTAATAAAGACTTCACTTATCCTCTTCAGTCTCCATATAAATAACATGGCTATTTTTTCTTTTGTCAATCTTATGCCTTTCTGCAATTTTTGCAGTTGTGCAGGCTCCCTCTGGTGGCCAACTACCACTGGCCAGTCGAGAAATGTTTTTAGTCAGAGAGAGAGGTAGAACATAGGAATTTCATGGAGAGATTAGTTCTTATATTTGACTTTTTGTTTATGCGGGTTATCATTAACAATCCAAATTTATATAAGCATAGAAGTGTAATAAATGAAGTATTAAATATAAATATACTTTTTTTTTGGTGATATTCTAACATTCTTCTAAGTGAAGACACCAGTTTAATTTAAAAATATTTTGGTATCTTAGTTGTTAACCAGCAAAGCAAGCATGATTTCTTCCTTTCAAAGACTGCAAGACCAGTAAAGGTCATTTTAGCAGTCTTTATGATTAGGCGCTGATATCAGGGCTGAAAAGGAAACAATTAGCTTGCCTCTGTTTCACATTTCCATCATTCCAGATGCTGTTCCCACTTCTTTTACATTTGCTATTATGCCTTGCAAAGCTGGAAAGTTTAGTGAGTTCAGTCATTTAGACTTCATATCAACAGATTTGAGGTTTTGTCCTTTCCCCTGTATGGCAGCTGTGTGGACCACACGCAAACATTTTTCTTCTTCCCTACTTGGAGTGGGGTGCATCCTGGGAACCAGGATGATCCCTCACTTGTTCTCAGTTTGCTGATCAGATAAGACATGCTTTGTAAAACAGAGCATGGCAGTATTGACCATTTACGAGGATAAAGATGTCAGGGCATCTTGAAAGATTTCATTTCCACAAGGCATTTTCTAATATTTTGTTATTTGCATCTTGTGCTATGTAAGTCTTAACAGCAGAGTTCAAAGACTGAATGCAAACTGTGAACCACTTCTTTTGTTATTTTTTTAGGCTAATCCAGTGTCTGCTAACTTCAGTGGTAGCCATGGTCTTCATCAGAGGTAAATCATGCTCTTACTTAACTTATATTCAGAACAGAAAGGATAAAAGATTGCCTCCATATTTTCAGAATTACAAAATAGGTTATTTTTGCATACTGTAATTTACTTTCACTCTTTGTATGTAGTAGGATAAAAGTCAACAAGGTTTCACACCCTGTACGGCATTGGATTGTATCAATGGATACTTTCTTAATAACTGTAGGTATTGTTTTGGCAATTGTAACAGAAAGGAAATACGATCTTAACAGCAAGAAGTATGTGCTATTCAAACAAAATACCAGAAGTTCAAGATCCAAGAAAAGCAATTTAACCTCGTGAAAGATGTTTTGTATCTTGTATTTTATTGCTTTTTAAAAAAATGTCTATAAAACTGATGATGTTACCCCAGTGTCCTACTAAGCACATAATTTTATTGCCTTTGGGGTAACCAGCACAGTCAGTGGAAGGAAGTCTGTAGCAGCGCACGGCTGGGAAGGGACGTTCAGTCTGCCAT
The DNA here is from genome assembly GCA_013398225.1 of Steatornis caripensis. NCBI lineage: Eukaryota > Metazoa > Chordata > Aves > Caprimulgiformes > Steatornithidae > Steatornis > Steatornis caripensis. Next base: position 46,664 of record VZSC01013936.1, on the reverse strand, counting down.
GGGAGGGACATGAGGGGAGCAGACTTAAGGGCATGACATGACTGTTAGTGGACAGCTGGACTTGGGCACTGCATGGACTTCAGCTCTTTCGGAGCAGCACAAAATTTATGACTTTTGCCCATATTTGATGGAATTCACCTCAGTGGTTACCTGCCACCCGGGATCAGCAATCCCGAGCCTAAAAGTCAGCAGTGCACTGCACGGTGCCTGCCTAAACTTTTCTAAGTGTGAGGACAACTAAGCTACCTTTGCCATTGTAACTGTCTTCCCCTCTTCAATCTCTCATTTAGAAAAGCAAAAGGAAAAAAAAAGTGCCTATTGCCCCTTTTCATAATTAGCTCGTGTAGGGCATACACCTCTTAATTTGTTACCTTGTATCATTTGAGTGATCTGAAAGCACATTTTGCTTTGGTGTACACTGATACAACTTCAGGGAGTTCATTGGTGAAAGGACGCCAAAATTCTAATTCTGGTTAATCAAGTTGAGGTAAGAGGCGTCCATAAATGAGACTGAGCAATCCTGAGGTTTTATGAAACATTCTTTAAAAGAAATCCTAGGGAAAAAAATCCTTACAGAGTATATGTATGACATTTTATTTGAGCCTCTAAATACTGCAATATTTCTGTAATGTGTCTAGGTTTGTTTTCTGAGAATTCTGCTTAGTGCCCAAACTCTATTTTGAATTAAGCAGAGAGAATTAAACAAACAGACCTAGAACTATACTGTTCTTAAAACTCTTGACTCATATTTAAGCATTGGGAGTAACTGTTAGACAAGGATGAGATACGAATATTGCCGAAGATTTTAGAGTATGTTGGCTGAGAAATTTTTGTTTGTAAGCATGTTAAAAGGTCTCTGGTTGGTTCCCTGACTATTTTGAAAAAGATGACTCTATGAAGACAGTAAGGCTCCAGGTGTCCAGCTATGTCAAAAATAAAGGAAAAACTTTTGATGTCCTTTTCTTAAAACAAAGGAGGCAACAACTCTATGTGGCAAAGGATCATTTTCTGTGACATTCATCAACACGTTTGTGTACTCACGTGAAGTCTGATCTGTATATCAAAGTCTCTCAGGTGACTCCCACCAATTTCAGCAGCTTCGGGATAGATCCCAGACTTCTGCAGTGAAATTTACATTTTCAAAATAACAGATCATTTGGCATTTAAAAGTCTGTTGGGAAAAGTAAAATCTAATATATTTACTTCACTATTCAAAAGCTTCAAAGAAATAGGCTGTGAACTCCAGAAAACTATTCAGCTAGGGACCACCTGCAGTTCTGTTTGTGGCTCCTAGGTCCACAAAATCTCATCTCATAGAAAAATGAGCTGATTTGCCACAGCCAAACTGTAGGAATCTGAATATGGTCCACAGATCCCAATCAATTCAGAAGTGAACACTTCCAGCAAATTTTAAAATATCTTCTGGATGCTAGCAGAAAGAAAGAGATCTCTGTGAAGGATTGTATCTAATTCATACTGTTCATGATGGCAAATGCTATTAGCTCCAGCTCAGCTAGGTGCAGTAACTTACTTTACTGCTCTTGCAACACAAATCAAATCCAAATCAGAGTCCAGGTAGAGTGGGCATGTCTTCTTTGATAATCTAATAGAAACGTAATTCTCAACGCAGATTAAAAAACCTGTATACAATTTATACAGAAAGAAAACCCCTCTTACCTATACCATGTAGAAACCTTTCTTAAGGAAACCCTGTGTGTGGCCATAGCTCTTCACTCTGTGAACAGAGATGTAGAAAGAAGAAAGCAGGGGAAGTCACATCAAAAATGTCAGGAACAGCAGGAGAACTGAGACAGGTTTGAAGCTAGTTTCACACACTCGTTTCTTTTTTAATTGCTTTGATCTTTTGAAAAGTCCATGTTATCCACTGAAAAGCTGGAAGACAGAGCACTCACATTACTGCATGAATTTAACAGCTGTACTGGGGCTGAAATAGATAAGCACTTTTTTTTTTGTCTGGACTTTATTAACAGAACAGCATGAAAGAGTGGAAGTGAATATATTTTTATTAGAACATTAGATTTTGTGGTTTATGCTGCATTGTGAAAGGTTATTTACCTGACTTTAATGTTCTGACTTGTTAGGAATGTGTGTTATTTGGAGACATAAGAGCAGGGATGAGAAAGGGATGTAAATGCTATTCTGTGTTCGTCCAATAGTATTTTCCAAGTAACGAAACAGCATCACTTGGTCACTGTAACTGACACGGGGAGAGGCACTCCTGATTGCTGCACAGATTCTGGAGTGGCATGGGAGAATGTTTGGTTAAGCAGCTTGGTTGAGGGTATTTCTGATAAAGGACTGAGTTGCTGTGTGGCAGCTCCAGACTTACATGATTTACCAATAATAGTTGCTGTCAGAGTGTTTTACTGCTCGTTTGCTCTGCCCTCTACTATATCCAGGACCTTCATCCTTCCCTGAATTAACATTGTATGACAGGAAGGAAAAGCTGCCACCTAGCAGGTAGAACAGTGTTTATTATAGGGAAAGGAGAGGCACATTTGGGCTCTAGTCCCTCTGCCCAGAATTCTGTATTGTCTGATGAATATTTAGTAGAAAACTGCAGAATTGGTCCTTTGAGCAGGGACTGGGCCTGTAACTGCTGCAGGATTGTGTTTGTTCTGTATTCTTCTCTCTCTGTATTTTGAAGATGTGGTGCCATGCAGAAAGCAATTGCCTGCACAAGTGCCAGGAGCTGTCAATAGCACCATGGTCAAGACACTCTGAAGAGACGGGGGCATCTGACAAACATATCAGGCATGTTCAAGAAAATAGGAGACAACCACTAAATTCCCAATACACAATGAGACAAAAGCAAGAGAGAAGACTGAAGTATGTACCATGCAGTCATGATGGGCTTTGGCATATTCATAGAAGAGAGCTTTTGGCACTGACAGCACTGAAAGGTCAAAAGGTCTGGAGTTTGTTGATAGCTGGGTTTCAGGACTGTGGTTTTGGCCAATCCTCCTAAATTCTGCTTATGCACCTTAGACAACTCTATCTGTTTTGTTTGGTGTATAACCCTTTTTCTCCTTCATCTTTCTGTGATGACTACCCTCTCTTTCCATCCTGAAAGAGGCATTGCGTGCTACCTGGAAAAGACTTGGATGTGGCAGCAGGGACAGTAAGTATCCCGGTAGTTGTAAAGGAACGAAACGTAAAAGCTTTCTGATTATGACAGCTCTATGCCCACAGTAGGCAGCTGAATTTTATGAATGATGTACTCTAGGAGTGTATTGTTTTAAGAAATGGAACTTGCAATAATGTCAATATAAGCCTAAAAGATTGAGCGGAAGTATCAGGCAGACAATACTTTGTCAGAACTCATCATAGCAGCCTTAAAGTGTACATCTTACAGAAATTAATAATCGCTATTGAAATTCTTTTCCCCCACTGCGCTGATGTAAAGGCAGTCTCGCGTCACTTGAAAAAACAGTGTTTTCAAATGCTAAGCGCTGACTGAAAGGATCTAACCATTCAACATATTTTTATGTCGTTGTAGAGACCAATAAATCACAGCTGATGGATCATGTGGATTTCTTACTAGAATCACAACATTTACACTTCATATAAATCCTCCAACCACACAGTTCCTGGCCAAAGCCACAGAGAGCACACAAGCCAAGCTTAAAAAGAAAAAGTTATGAAGCATCCTATTTCTTTCTTTAAGAAATAAATGAATAACCCAAGAAAACAACTCAGCAGGTCACAGGAGAGCAGATCCTGGAGGAGTTACCACCTGTCAGCAAATATCTTGGCTCTCAGGAGCTGTAGTATATGTGCAAGATCAGCATTTGGTAGACTAGCCTGGAGACCACTTCATTCCCTGTCAGCAATTAGATCACTTGATTAGCACAAGTAATTTAGCAAGAGTACTTAAAAGAATTAAGAAAACACTTAGAGGAGCCTTAGATCAGGAGAGAAAAACAAAATAGGGTAAAAAAGTGATGCTATGTGGCTTTTAGACAAAATACTAAAGGTGTCTTAGCCTACAAGGGGTAGTCTGTAGAACACGCTCACCTTGCAGGCCAAATAAATTGCATAAAGGAAATAATCCCACAGGGAGCAGATACTTTGCTCCAGAGGTCAAATGAGAAGGTAAGGACAAAACAGAGTTTCTGAAGCAGTATAAACCAGTTTTCTAATAAAGAAATAAAACCAAAGAGCTGACAACACCTCAGGTTGATGTATAAATGTGTAAGACTACTTACAGCTTATGCAAGAGACAGCAGCATGAGCTAGCAAGAAAAAGAAGCCTTTCTGTAAAAAGGATGCCTTCCTGAGTATACCCACCCTCCTTATGAATCTGGGAGCAGTAAGAGGGAATACTGTCAGCTAGTAGTGCTGTGGCCTCCTGCATGTGAGGAAAGGGTTTGTAAGCCTGGATATCTAAGTGTTGTTTTGCAATGGCAGCTTTTTCTTATCTCTTGTTTGGCTGGGGTGGGATTGGCTGTGGGATCTTCTCCTCGGGCTCATGATCTTCCTTTAGAGCAAGGAATGAGATGTTTTTATTAGCTCAAGTTTTTGGAAGGTTTTAGTGGTTTTTCTCTCAGTAACCCAGGCCTGGGCAAAGAGTTTTGTGTCAAGCTATGTTGAGGAGGTGATGATGCAAACTAGAAGATGCATTGTGCAGAAGGTTGTGGAAAAGGTGCCATTTCCCTGCTAGATGAAATATGGGAGAGGACCTCCCCTTGCCTCAGGGAGAGCGGAATGGGAATCTGCGCTCCTCATGGCTGGCATGAAGGTGTTCCTACCATTTCCCGAGCACTTGTACAATAAACAGCCTCTGAGATGGGCAGAAACATTATGAAGGGTTCAGATTATAGGAGAAAATCACATTTGTTACAGTTAGTCATTCAGTTAGTCTTTGGTCAGTGTTAGTGGTTGTATTTCCAGGTTTGTGAAGGTAATTAAACCTGGAGCCTAGCTAGGCCTTGGTTCCAGCATTAATTTGGTCCAAACATGCAAAATATGCTTTGATTTTTTTGCACAACTGGGCAGCTCCTGAATAGCTGAAGGCACTGAGCCCTCACTGCAGTACATGCAAAATGTAAAGGCACAGCTGGGTAATAGGCAGACCATTAGGTCTTGTTGCCATATTCTTTTCATGCACTGCAGTAATCCTACATACAAACTCTTGCATACTGTTACAGAGGCTAGCGTGCAGTGCACAATTTCATCCTGGAAGGAACAGAAAAGAACAGTTCCTTTTATATGACTTTAAATGCCTTGGTTAATCTTTCACAAAAAGAGAGGAAAGAAATGAAGACAGAGAGAATAAATTGAACTGGGAAGAACGTTTTCATGTTCTGTTATTAAAAGGGAAAAATTAAAAAGCATCCTTTCTGCAAATTGGTAAAATTATTTGGTAATTTACCATTCATTATTAGGCTGCAAAAGAACTTGTATCATAATAAACTTTGTAAAGTAGTCCTACTGGAATTCTGCCACTGTTTTAATTAACAAACTCATCATACATTTTGGTCATTTATGTCTGTTTTATATATCAAGAAAAATGGGCTTCATCTCAAGTTGCATAACTGATGGTTGTTCTGTGTAATGATTTGTAGTTAAAACAAGTAGCAGGTACCTCCAGTCTGTTACTACCGTAAAACATATTATTTCAGCTTGCACTCCTCTTTTCTTGATATCTGTATTTTGGATGAGGCTTTGTTGTGCTTTTCTTTTCAAAATTGTTTCCAAACAATAAGTTTGAGGGAGGGAATTAAATAATAACCCAACTGCTTACAATTGCAAAGTAGTATTGGTGTTAAACCTAACGGAGAAATTCACATGCATTTAAGCTGAGTGATAATTGCAGTTTGCAAAATCAGGACAAGAATTCTTAAGCATGTTTATGAAATGCTTCCTTCATTAGTGTAACTTTATAAATACACCCTACTCTGAGGTCGTGATGTTTGCTGACAGAAGTTACTCAAAATCTGCAATATTAGGAAGATTTTTTTTATGTTCTGTGAGAACCTAACACAGTAGTGTTCATGCAATGTTAAAGAGTAAGAAATAATTTCAAATAAATACACCTATTCTATTATAATATGAAGATGAACTTTCAATTCATATGAAGATACAATTTAGCTCATGAAGTAACAAGATGCAAAGCAGAGCCTTAATCTTGCAGAGGATTCAGTCAGGACAAACAGCCTTACAGACATAAGCATGCAGACCTCTGAAAAATTTTTGAAGGTGGGACAATTTCTTGCAGGCTTGAACCTGACCTGTTTCATTTACTGCAATTTAAAGCAATTGAGACTAGCTGAGGCTAGAGGAAAACTTAGTGTTTCTTAAATGATATCTCTGAGTTGCTGAGAGCAACAGTAAAAAGCAGACCCCTAAGACAGGGATGATCAGGCTGCAAGAGGTTTCTTAGGGAGGCCTTTTCCATTTTCATCTGTCAAGATCCTTCTGCTGCTTCTACTTCCTCACTCACTTCACCAGCTTTTACAGGTACACATTTTTTCTGTTGTGATGGCCGAAACAAATTCCACAGCTTACCCTTTCTGAAGCAAAATAGTATGAATGTGTGGACACATGGCATTAGACTGTATGTATTTGTTGTACATCTATGTTCAAAAATCAGTGTGGGGATGCAATGACAGATAAAAAATAGGCATATCAACCAGTACAATCTTTAAAGGAAAGGCAGTTTCCTTGGAGGTGCAAGACAAAAATAATAGCATTAATGCCATGCACGCTCCTAGGCAAATTGACCATGGTTTGTATATTTGTTTGTTTGTTTCATTGGAGCTAAAGAGTTGTTGAAGTACTGCATACAGAGAGAAGATGGTTTCCCCAGCAACTGCTCCTCCAGAAAAAGGTTTTGGCTTGCTCTCTTGCTTGTGAGTTTTACAGCATGTAACCAAATGGTATCACTGGTAGGAAACAGACACCTAGCCTAGTGATCTCCAGCGTGAGTCCTGTTGGCATTAGCAGCTGTGGGAGTTCAGGAGGCAAAACCAAAAGCCCTGTTGGAAGCAGTGATTCCAGCTCAGCTCAGGTTGGTGCAAGCTGACTGCCCGAGCCAGAGAGTGATCCAGGAGGACCTATTTTCCATTTCCTTTAGACCTCAGAGAACAGAGCCCTTGGTGCTCAAAAGGGCCCAGTGTTGCCCACCGAGAACCATGGTCAGAGTTTAAGGGGAAAGAAATGCAAGCCCTAATGCATTGTTTTTTCCATAGCAGTGTAAGTCAGTCTTATTAGTTTGTTGTAATTAAGGAAAACTGTCCTATAATAGCACTGTGATACAATCTAGGAGATAGGAATCCTAAATCATTTGCATTTTGAGTTAAGTGTTTGGAGTACACACGATTGTACACTGAAATATTGAATATCTATTCAGCCAAAGAGAGAGAGGACTTACTTAGGATTATTTAAATAAAGGATGTGTTACCTACTCTTAGTTTTATTCATCTAGGCTATGGATTTAATAGCCGAGGCAGAACTCTCCAACTTTCAATATTTTGTGTATTCCTAGATTAAAGCGTTAAACTAGGATGAAACCCTATAATTGTAAATTGACTGAGGGCAGGTGATTGCAAACAGATCGTGGGACTGTTGTGCTGCTTGACTAGTCAGGTGAGGGGCTGCATTTTCAAAGGTTGTGACTTTGGATATACATAGTTGGTAGAGACCTATTGGTAACAGCAAACAAAACCATCTTCAATCTGTTAAACTAGTTCTTTCAAACACAGTTCCTATCAATGTATTTTTAATTTTTAGGCTGGAGCATTGATTCCTAGTTATATGATTATACTATCACAGCAATGTCAAGGTTCAAAGCTGGGCTGGCTATTAAACGAATGACAGACGCTCTTTGTTAACTCCCTCTGTCCCCGAAGTCGGGGGGGGGGAAGAGAAAAGGGAAAGAGACTTATGGGTTAGAAAGGTTAAAACAGCTTTAATCTAACTACAATAATAATGTGTAATAATAATAATGATATATATATACAAATATGTACAAAACTGATATCGAGCTCCCCCCCACTGATGACAAATACATCACCCGGATGCCGTGGGGCACGCCCCAGGACAGTCCCGGACTGTACTCAGCAGCAGGCAGGAGATGGATTCAGGAATGCATGGATCGGGATCGAAGGCAGAAGAATCAGACAGAGTCCTCCTCGGATGCCGGCCATAGAAGAAGAGAGCGAGACCCTCGTGATCCCTCAGCTTTATACCGAGTATGACGCGTATGGGATTGAATACTCCCTTCGGTCAGGTTTCGGTCACCTGTCCGACGTGCTCCTCCCCACTGCATGGTCGCAGGTCTGACCCCTTCTCTGCTCTTTCAGTTCCGGCACACAAGAAAGTCAGCAGAAGCAAGCATCGACCTTGGTCTCCGTAGGGATAACTATAAGCAAGGGCCTTTCTGCATACCATTGCTACTGATGTTCCAGCACTATCAACACCGAGCCTTATCACTGCTATAAGCAGCTACTGTCTGGAACAACATGCAGTTAATTTCAAAGAGTGCAGCTTCTCAGAAGAGACTTCACTAAAAAGCAAAGTTACTAAAAGAAAATTGGTTCCGTCCTGGCCCAAACCAGGACACAGCAATGAAACTATGAAACCTCAGTAACTCATGCCACATCTAGAAGATAGATTATTTATCACCGAGCAGATTGCCCAGCATGTTGATTTGGGGTTCTGGTTTCCAGTGTACCTGAAGACAATGAAATCTGAAATCTTACTATTGATCTTTTTAAAAAAAACCAAGCAATCAAACCAAACCAAACCAAAACCTGGCTCTGTGTCCAGGGTGTCCAAAGCTGCCTCCAGCCATGACATAAAGAAGAACAAAGCTCATTGATGGAGTGAAGCAGGGGTGTCTGTGTATCAGGCTGTCTTCTGCAAAAGATACGTCAGCCTTCAGGACAAATGTTTGGCCTCTGTAACAAACTTCTTGTAATAATGAGCTGTAATGAAGAGACAGGACAAAGAAGAATCTTGGGCAAAACCTTACAGTTCAACCTATTCATCACTGAAAAAGGGAAGAGTGCCTGTGTGGTACACCTAATCTGATTTGAATTGTAACAAATCCAGTTTGCCACAACTGAAAACCACTTCAAATACCTCAAAGTTTGGGTAATTCATCTATGTGCAGATACTTAAACCAAGATATCCAGTGCCATTTTATACATTTGGATGGATGACAGTTACGTCACAAACGCTACAAGGGCTCTCTACCCTTCTGGAATGACAACTAGAGTCTAAGGAGGAATGGAAATCCTAAAGCATCCAACATGGCAAAAAATATCTTCATATTGATCCTCAAACCTCACGCTAGTGATTGGGAAACTTGACTAAATCAACTAAATAGATCAACACGGAATTATTTGTCACTTATTTTGGATAACATCTTTTTCTGATGCCCTAGCACTCCCAAATACATTTTTTTGGGTGGTTTGTTCGTTTCTTTGTTTGTTTTAGAGTTAGCAGCAACAAATCATATTTGCAGAGCTGCCAGGGAAAACTGGTTGTTTGGAAGTGCTGATGGCCTTTCCACTCCTTGACTTCCTGTTAGAATGAGAGGTGACAAGGTCTTTCTTCTCAAAGATAGTTTATCACTCTCTGCAGATGGTAATTTCTGAACCTCTTTCCACCTAGTGCATATAAACCAGAAGTACATGAGAAATACTGGGCCTCTATGAGAAATGCATTCTGCTCTGCTGCTTTTGAAAATCATTTTCTGCCCTGCATAATCAAGAAGACAGCAGGGTAGAAACAAATGGTGGGATTGAATTCGCTAGTCCCCAGTGGTATCAGCTGTATTCTGTCAGTCAGTGAATTCAGAGTTGTCCTCTGAATCTTTAACACATCAGGGTACAGTTAACTCCTTCTCATAGTCTCCCTTGTGTCAAAGCAAATCAAAGGCTTTGTCAAGACAGAGCTCTAATTCCAAAGTGTAACTCCGTACCAAGGAGTAAAATACCTGGTAAAATTAACATCTGTTAATTTGTGGAATGCTCAGGGCTCTGATTAAATAAAGTTCAGGTTGCTTAAATATCAGTTGATTTGCTTGGAATAGAGAGCTGTGTCTCTGAAAACCTTTGCAGTATAGGCTAAGCTGTAAAAAGGGGTATTGTGTGTATTCTTTTTCCCTTTCAATTAAGCACACATTAGGAATGTCTTCCTTTACATTTACTGGTTTTTGTTCGCCATAGACCTAACATGATTGTTGACATTTTAGGGCTCTGCACCTCAAAGCATGGCCTTTGTTAGTTGTGTAGTCCAGTTAAAAACTAGATGGTAGTTTTTCTGTTCTGATGTTGATGTTTTAACTGTTAGTCATGTATGCATGACTGAATCCATCTCCTTTCAGGTTAAATGCAACTAATATCACATCAAGGAACTGATTAATGTCTGTAGTAGCGGGAAAAATGAGGAATTAAGTTCTTTAATAGAATTACTCTGTAACAGACTGAAATTCAAGATAATCCCTTTCAATCAAGTTACATTAGAACAGATCCTTTTCTACAAATCAGTAGGTGAGTTCTTTATAAGAACTGCCTTGGGTTAGGGCTCTAGAAGGCAGGGGGGCCAAAGAGAGCTGGTTAATATTCAAGAACCCCTTCCTCCAAGCTCAGGATCAGTGCATCCCGATGAGGAAGAAGTCGAGCAAAGGAGGCAGGAGACCTCCATGGATGAACAAGGAGGT
>VZSC01013936.1:0-34243 GCA_013398225.1 Steatornis caripensis | reverse complement strand
ATGAGGAAAGGCTGAGAGACGTGGGTCTGTTCAGCCTGGAAAAGAGAAGGCTGAGAGGAGATCTGATCAATGCTTATAAATATCTAAAGGGTGGATGTCAAGAGGACGGGGTCAGACTCTTCTCAGTGGTGCCCAGCGACAGGACAAGGGGCAATGGGCACAAACTGGAACACAGGAAGTTCCACCTGAACATGTTCCTGTGCAACCTGCTCTAGGCTAACCTGCTTTAGCAGGGGGGTTGGACTAGATGATCTCTAGAGGTCCCTTCCAACCCCTACCATTCTATGATTCTATGATTCTATGATTTGTCCCATTGAAAAGAAACTGATTTTGACAATGCCTGTATTTATGCTTCACTGGCCTACTAAGCGTTATTATCTTGCAGTTCAGTGACTTTCAGATGTGCGTTACTCTAAGACATTTAATGGTAGATTTTTCTTCGGTGAACTCTGGCACAATCCTTTATAAAATTTGTGTACGTGTCCTAATAACTGCCTTACATCACACATGTCAAGCAAAGGTGGAACAGTGTTTCCTGGAATGAATATTATTTATGCCCAAGGTGTTCTGCAAGAATGGCCAAGAGAAATTAACACGTCTATAATTAATACTTACGTGTCTGTGGCCTAATATGTGATGGGATGGCCATTTTGTGTTTGTGCTGATGCCCTAATCTTTCCACATGCTTTGCTAGCTGCTTGTGCCTGTAGTCTGAAGAGAGCCATAAAGAGCATACTGGTGTGTATGCCCTGTATAGGCCATATCTATATTTGGCATTCTGCCTGAATTGCTACTGGAAGTGGCTTTGTGGCTATGTTAATGCCTTAAACATCCTTGGAAATGCTTAGAACAGCACAAGTTTGTACAGGACAAATCCATGCCAGGGTCAGTTTTAGTGATTTAGCTGTAGAGATGAGAGAGTGAGAGTGGCAAGCTTGAAAACATACTCTGGCACTGGTTAATTTATTAATACAGACTTAATTTTGTAACTTTCTCAATGGCCTGACAGAAAGATTATGGAATTGTTCTACCCCAAAATAAATCCAGCCTTCTCCACCAGCTTATGGGAGGGTTCAGAGAGTAGCAGGAAGATGGTCCCCATTTTTTTCTCGTTCTTCTATACCTTTTTGAATTACCTCAACTTATTTAATGTACTGCGCTAGTGTGTGTAACATAGACAGTATAGTGGCTAGCTAATGTGAAAAGATAAGGTTCAACTACATGTACAAGAATTAGTGATATCTTTTAGTATTCAAGACATAAATTAGGGCTTGTTTTTTGTGGCTAGCCCAAGCCATGCTGATGATAGAACTTAGTATATTTATGATTAAGTAGACGCTGGAAAGAAGCAGAAGAGTAAATACTTAAGGTTTTGAATGGTCCCTTGGAATTTCTGCAACTTCTGCCCTGTAAAGTATTAATGTTTGAGCATAACCTGTTCTTCCTCTTAAATTTTCTAATGATATTGTGCAGAGCTGACATATCAAACCCATAGTTTGGCCAGTTGTTCCAAATCTTTACTGACAACCCAGATTATAGTTTTTATCCAGATAAGGTCATTAGCGTTACACTGTCTTTTCTATTTTCTTCCCCATCTTCCCATGAATCAGAAGATGAAGATCATGGGTTTCTTCCTTTACATTCTGAATTGATTTTTACAATCATCTTATAGGGTAGAGGGTCTAATAGGGAAACAAAGAACCAATGAAAAGGAAGGCAGAACTTCTTTGAGATATTTGTAAAAGTTATTAATCCACATCTATAACAAAGTAAAGCAGGTTTACACTTGGGTGAAAGTGTATAAGTAAGTTTATAAAATTATGAAGTAGTTAATATATTTATGCATCAAAACCTTAAGCAACAAGCACAACTACTTGTCTTCTATTTATTTGCGAAGTGCATATCAAATAACTTCCTCTACAATTTTAGGGGGAAAAATAAATTAAAACATTTTTATTCTCTTTGAATAAATTTACAACTAGAGAAAGGGTGTACTAGCAATAATTTAACTACTTGCCTACTGTGGAACTGTTAAAAATTCTGTTCAGTTTCTCCCCTGAAGGTAACATTAAAATGTTTTTCATCTGGTTTAGCTCCCTCATTATCTCTATTCCTACCATTCCCTAAACCATACTGGTTCTTTTTTTTCTTCATAACATGAACTATAGTTTTGTGGATGTACTGATGTATCTAAAACCTTCCCTGGGTATCAGTCCTGGGTGCCATTTTTGGTTGTTGCTGTTGGGCTCTTCTGTGTCTTTAATTGGGTACAATATCTTCCATGCTTTTTTCTATAACAGGATATTTGACTTGATCATCAGCAACCTGGGAGTTCTCTCCCTTCTCATTTCCCAGAGATTTAGAGGAAGGAGTAATTAAGCAAATCTAGGGCTCACAGCTCAAATGGGAAGCTGAGCGATAACATAAGCTTGATCCCTTGTAACAAGTAGCAGATCTGAAGGGCTGTGGAGCATTCGTCAGGTACAGGCAGATGGATAGTGCCAGACTCTTTCCAGAGGTACGTGGCTCGGCAGAGTAGAAAATTAAGCATCTGTCTCATTCCTGTCTCTACTCTGATCCTTCTACGGTAGTTGTTTGTCCATTACTCAATCCGGCATTGAAAGTTGAAGTATTGCAGTAGTACCTGTGTTGTTCAGTTTTCACAAGCGTATGAGAATCTGCACAGAAGTTGTTTCCTGGGTGTTATTTTTTCTCTGAAAATCAGTAGAGGTCTGAAGGGATGTATTGTTGAATCTTACATTACTTGTGCACATCAGGAAGCAAAATACAGTGAGAGGCTCATGGTTGCACTGCATGAAGCATGTAAGTGACCCCCTACAGGTTTCAGAACAATTGTTAAAAATACAATCTGCACTCTGCACATACTCCTCATCCATCACATGGTATTTAAACAGTAACTAAGGAGAAGTACGTGAAAGTCCCTGAACAAGTCCAGTCTCCTCTTTTTGCTGGCTCTGTTATAGTCTTTCAGATAAGGTTAGGGTAAGCATCCATGTATGTAGTGGACACCTGTGACAGAGTGGGGAAAAAAATGGCATTTTGCAATGCTATTGATAGTAATTCTCCTGTAAATGTGTAATTATTAATCTTTCCAATATTTGGAGTTTCTACAATTGATGTCTGGGAGTGGGATTATTTTTTGCTTTATATATTGGGTTAGTAAAGAAGGCTTTTCCTTCCAAACCTTAAAAAATGCATTTAAATCATAACTCTTTTTTTTTTTGTCTTCAAATGCTCCAAGAACCTGAAAATCCCAGGAATCTGAGAATCACAGCAATCTCAAGTCCCTAAAGGATGTCACTGTATCATTTTAGGCAAGGGCTTTCCAAATACACTGACCATGATTGAAAACGGGTTCCTAAAGCAAAGGCCGAAATTCTGCCACCTTTATCTATGTAGTTCCAATACAGTCAGGCATTTAATTCAAGAGTTCTCAGTAGAGAATGGCTGACAAAGTCTGGCCTGTGATGATTATGACTGAACATTGCAACCAGTTCATCCAAGACAGGTTGCGTGCTGATCCCACAGGAATTCTCAAGAATGTGCTCAGCTGAAAGAACTACATTAAGAGCTTGGAATCTGGCCCTAAGGAATTCTCAAATCATGCGAATCAATGCGAAAAAAATGCTAAAAAAATTGAGAAGTCTACCATGTTGGGGAAGAAAAATAGGTTTTGTCAGCAAAATATTCCTAAGCCATACTGATTTTTCTTTTGTCACTTAGACTTTAACTGGAATTCCACACTTGTTTAGTCAAATCATAAGATTTCATACGACCTTGAGGTTTTCTTATCCACAAACCCACTCAGGAAACAATCCTCTTCAGAGAGCAGCCCCTTGAACTGGTCTAGTCCAATCCAGAGATCTCCTCTTGGAAATTTAAGCTAAGAGATTCTCCCTGCTCAGGTTCTTTGTCAAAATTTGAACATACTGAAAAACTTCTAAATATCCAAATTAAGGGTTATTGGAATAAATGGCTTGTAGCTGAGGTAACTTATTTCTTAAGACCTTTACGCGGAAAATTAAAGTATAAACTAGTCATATTGCCAGTAAAGTTATTCCCCGCCACAGCTTTTCCGTTTCTCTTCTCGCCTAAACCACTAATGAACACTCTAGCTCTAGAAGAAGCACAAACATTGTGCTCCTTAGTTTGTACTTTTGGCAGTTCATAATATATCAGTGTCTGCACTGTCAGATTCTGCGTCAGATCAAAAGGCCACAGATCTGGCACTAAGACAAGTATGTTTAAATCTCACATAGCCCGAAGAAGTAGGAAAGTCTCTGCAGGTTTAGGTATGAATACAGCCCTTTCTTCAGACAGGTGTTTTGGAATTAGAAGTTTTCACTAAAATTACTGGCGTAATCCCTGCTGCAAATAGTCTCTGTTTCCTCTCTATACTGGTAAGGTACTACTCCCAGTGTATAAACAAATGGTGATTGATTAGCACAATGACATAGAACAACAGATGACCTTGCATATGAATGGGTTATTCTTCTACTTCAGTTATGGTTATGAATCATTTCCCTCTTGTGCTCCTCCCTTCACTTCTACTTGAATACATTTCTTATTATTCAGAATTCTCTTCTTGAAAGAACAGTTGTCCCTGGAGGTCGAGGGGAAGGATCCTTACTCATACAATGCACAGAGGAACACAACTCTGCGGAGTTATCAGGCAGCCTTCTGGTTATCAGTGCCTGTATTTACTGCTTTACATTGGACCATAGTTTCCCCTTAACAGTTTTGTGTCCTCCTGACATGAGGTATGTTTCACACATGCAAGCATAAATTGTACATGAAAATTCTTGTTCCTTCTGTAGACATCTCATTGAAATTTGGAGATTGTGTAAATGTAAATTCTAGGTAAGAACTTCAAAATTGCTCATTGGAAAATCCATTAGAATAACTCTCTTTTGGCAGTATTTAGAAAGCAGTTAGTATGTTTGTCATGGTTTTAGCCCAGCTGGCAATAAAGAACCACACAGCCGCTCGCTCACTCCTCCCCCCACACCGGGATGAGGAGAAAATGTAGCGAAACCTGGTGGGTCGAGACAGGGACAGGGAGGATTCACTCACCAGTTATGGTCATGGGCAAAGCCAGACTCAACTTGGGGAAAAAATTCAATTTAATCAGTTATCAATCAAAGCAGAGTAGGATAAGGAGACATGAAAAGCCAGACCTTAAAACCAAATAAATACGTTCCCCCCTGCCCCTTCCTGGGCTTGAGTCCCCTCACTCCCAATCTCTCTCCCTTCCTCCCCCTCAGCAGCGCAGGGGGGCAGGGAATGGGGGGTGCAGTCAGTTTACAAAAGATTGTCCCTGCCGCTCCTTCCTCCACAGGTGGGGAGGGCTCCTCACATGCTTCCCAGGCTCCAGCGCGGGGTCCCTCCCACGGCAGACAGTCCCTCACGAACCTCTCCAACACGAGTTCTTCCTGCACAGTGCAGCCCCTCAGGAACGCACCGACCCAGCATGGGCTGCCCACAGAGTCACGGTCTGCTTCAGGAGCAGGCACCTCCCCTGACGAGGGGTGCTCCACAGGCTGCAGGTCCATCTCTCCTCCACTGTGGTCCTTCACGGGCTGCTCCACTGCAATCCTCTTTAGGCTACAGGGGCACAGCCTGCACAGGGAATCTCCACTCTGGCTGCCTCCTCCCCCTCCTTCCTCACTGGCTCCAGGTATCTGCACAGGTGTTTCTCTCACATCATCCCCCTCTTCCCTCTGCTGCAGGTCTCAATAGCCCTTTCTTTTTCCTGTCCCCTCCTTAAATCCATTATCGCAGAGGCCCCGTCTGTTGTCTCCAAATGGCCCGGCCTCAGCCTGAGGCAGGGCCGACTTGGAGCTGGGGGAGCTTCGAGCAGTTTCTTACAGGGGCCGCTCATGTGTGTAGCCCCTTCCCCTGTTACCAAAGCCCCGCCACACAGACCCAACATAATATTTCTGTTTTCTTATTCTCTAGCCCACTTGAATACAGGGAAGCCTTGTTCTGAACTTGCTACCCTGACAAGCTCTTCATGTTTCTTAAAATACTTCAATATGCAGATTTCCTGCAGGGCTTCCACAAACTGGTATTTAGGAGTCTCTGGATGTTCTTTCTGGAACTTTGTTGCTTAGGTAAATTTATAACCATGATCTCACACTTAAATAGTCCTTTTGACACTTGGCCATTTGTCCCTGTTGCATATCAGTGGTAAACAGCTGAGTTGGTTGATTTTAAAGACAAAAACATTGTGTTCTAGCTGAAACTGTTCATGAAAAGACAACTGAAAAGACTGTTGGTGGAAGTTGGCAAGTGCAACAGGCCTGTTCCTAGAAGTACAATGTCTGATACTAACAATGGCTTTGTAGGTCTGAACACTCCCTTTGGCAAAGGGATATGTGTGGTATACCACCCAGATAAGTAATTTCTGAAGCATGGTTTTACACACCTAAACTGTTTACACACTTGCTTAGACTTGAGGTGAGAAGAGTGGAGACTCACTGACATTCTTCAAATGCTTAATAACTTGCTGCAAAAGAAGGAAAATATTTCTGAGTCCATGGTGGATAAGACAAAAATAATGGGCTTAAATTGTAGTAAAGGAGTCTTAAGCTAGACATCAGAAGAAAAAAAATAATCTTCCTAAAGATAAGGATGAATTATTCACCGAGATAGGCTGCCCAGAGGTTTTAGAGCCCCAGTCACTGCATGTTTTTTAAGAACAGTTAGACAAACCTTGGCAGAGATGCAGCTGATCCTGCCTAAGGGCAGATAGATGGACTTAATAACCTCATGAGCTCTTTCCTAGCCTAAGGTCTGTAATTCCATCACTCTGCAAAGTCACACCAGAACTGTGTCGCAAAACAGGGAACCACATCTTCTGCACCAACTCCTGCTACCACTACAGATAAATCATCCTTGCTTTCTTAGGAATGGCTTGAAAAGCCCAAATGTGCTAATTTAGTTTGATCAAGATACTGTGTCATTGCTTACTTTCTTAGTGCTTGCATTTTCCCGGTCAGAAAGTGACTTTTAGCCAAATGGCCAGCATACTGTGTTGCTTATATCCTGCATAGGGTCTGTGCAGCTGGAGCCAGGAATAGTACATCTGCATAGGTAGAGGTAGCCAAAGATCCTTCCTTACTGGTGTACCAGAGTATACTAGTTATGACCTGCAATAGCAATAGGCAAAGAGATGTCATCTCTGCTTCTGCAGATACAGCATCCCTAAGATTTCATACAAGTAAGGATTTAGTCAGTTGTCCACACCAGAAATGAAATAATGGCCAAGGGGCTGTGTAGGTCAGCACCATACTTTGTGCTGGCAGTATGGATTTGTTTATGGTGTCTTTTATACAGGCTTCCCAAACAATGAAGACATGTGAGTTGTCATCGGGCCAACTTAAAAAATCTTTAGATTCTAAATAAAATGGTTATCTTGACTTCCTTTCACTAGCTGACTCTTAATTATTCTCATGTGTAATTAAAAAACCCCAAACTCACAATTTAACAAACATGAAAAAGCACATAATAACATGGCTATACAAAATGAGTTCTATAGGATTTGGCAATGCTGCAGCTATGCTCAAACTTCCCCGAGATAGGATCTAGCCAAGGGTTTTCTCGAAGTTCTTCACTGAGCCTCATTCATATTTTTGCTTTTCTGTTTCCTTCGTATTGATTTTTATGATACTGCAACTACAAGCATGCAGACCCTGAGAAGTATGAAGTGCATCTGAAACGAAATACACTGCTATTGCATTTTAATTGCTGGTAATAAAAATTATAATTATTTGTTGTAACTGTGGGTGAGTATCTGTCTATAAAAAATCATAATTGCTCACTATAATGCAAAACTTAGAAGGAAAAAACCCCAGTTCTTTTCAACATTTCATAGACCTGAGGTAAAGGTTATGGATTTATGTTGTACATATTGAAAACATTTTTCCAGAGTACCAGGATATCATTCTAAGCAGTTTAAACATGTGGCTACATAAATCTATCAAATTCTTCTGAGAGATTAGATGTAACAATTTTTTAGTTTTCAAATCTCATGTGCAGCATGAGATTTTCCAAGCAAAAGAGTCTATTTAAATCAATGGGACTTCTTGCATTATGGGATTACTCTGGACAGAAGTAAATGAAGAAGGTGAGGAGAACAGACTAAACAACTACTACTTTGATGGCCAGCACCAGGTCCAAATTCACGTTGCAATGGTTTTGTCATCATCTATTTCTACGATCATATGGAGAGCCTCTAGGTAGCTGCTGAACCTGAGATGTGTGACAGCTAGTTAGACCACTGGGTGGACTCAGTCAGAAGAATCTTTTTCTGGTGATATATATATATAGTTTCCTAAAATATCTACATCACAGCTTAGAGTCAACAAATCCTTAAGAGAGAAATTCTAATGTGTTCAGATAAACAGAAAAAAAAGCAGACAATCTGTCCTAATGACATCTCATCATGATGAATAAAAGGCAGCCTTCGACCTTGCCATTCATTTGTCTCTTTTTATCATGAAGTGGGATTGATGGAAGAAATAACAGAGTGGACTGAAAGTATTGACACCACTACGTTTTTTTTCTGCAAGTTCATATCCACGGGTATCTGTAGGAAGAAAAAAGTTAATAAAAAAAATTAATATGAGAGAAACCCTGAAGACGAATCTAGGAAAGCCACTGAGGAATATAACGTAAAATTATGAGACAACACAGAAATATCCCAAATCCTCCTTTGACTTGCACCCCAGAAAAGCAAAACAATTTGGTGGAATGTGAGTGGCAGGTTTGTCCCTAGAAGCAAAATTTATTTCCACTCAGAAAAACAAATTTAAAATACTATATAAACATTCAAGAAAGAATAGGAAGTTGTTCTGTTTTTTCCCCTTTTCCCTTAAGCTGCGATTTTGTGCTCTGTAGCAAAGGAGTACCTTCAAAAGAGAAACACGCTCTAACAAGCATGGAATCAGTTTAAAAATTAACTTGAGTCATAACTTCAGTTTTAGTAGGGTCCTGATTTAAACTAGTGTGACATTTACTATGTTTCCAGATCAAATATAAATATGAAAAGTTATGAGGTGCAAAACAAGATTGACCATGGGCGTGTCAACCAAATCTGCTACATTTTTGAGATTTCACAGTGCTCACCGAACTCCCACTTAGAGCTAAGCAACATTTATTACATGCATTCCATGAAGTAACTTGTTCAATATTCAAACTCTCCCTTTAGTTTGCAAATGCTCTGTGCTTCATTCAGCTTCTATGACCCACTGCATCCATTACCAAACCCACATTTTCATCGCTTTTGTACTTCCACCTTCATCGCTCTTTTTTGTGGATCAAATATTCACCACGTCATCTGGCTCTTGTCAGAACAGGAGTTCGTTCCTTGTAGGATCAGCAGAGTATGCAAACTCCAAATGCTGACCATGGTACAGCTAAATTGAAAAACTTCGGGAGATATTCATGACCTGGTAGATGGCAATTGGAGAAGGTACTGGATTAGGAAAAGAGCATGGCAGAGCAGTGGCAAGCAGATCCATCCTCTTATCTTTTTCCCATAATGGAATGCAAGACACTACAGCTCAGAAGAGTTCATATAGAGTATTTAGTCATATAGAGTCATTGGTCATATAGAGTATTTGTGGCTCTACCAAGCCTCTAGGAAGATAATTCCTCATAGTTATACCACCAATCTTCTGCAGACCAAGCATTAATATAAGAACATGAAATGCACAAGGGAAAAAAGTGCATTACTGTGACAAAAGAATTGGAAAAATCTTAAGTAGATAAACATAGAATCAGTGCTGCAGTGGAATAATAGATGTCATTCTAGGATGATGAACAGCTTCTTGGGTGCTGCTTAAGCTCAGAAAAAAAAGAAGAAATTTTCACTATGTTTGTCATATCCAAGAGGAGATCAAAGTTTATGCTTGGATGTAATCCAATCAGCAATAAAATCATTACAGTTCTTTTTCTAGCAAATCCAGTCAATATGTCGATCATACAGATTAACACTCCTACGATAGCAGATGACAAAGATGCAGTTCATGAGTTCTATCAACAGCTTGGAGACATTCATTAAAAATGAAGCAAAGTTATCACCCTTGCAACTGAAGACCTAACTGTGAAAGTTTGGCTGTCAGATGTATAAGCTCTCCAAAAGAAGTAATGGGAAATATCTACTCATCTTGTTTTACTGAATGAAAGAAGCATCTGGTTGAACTTTGTTGCTTTCCTGTTTGTTTGTTCGTTCTTTAACCCCTAAATTGAATGTCCAAGATATTTGTACAGACGGGTATGGCATCATGACTAAAAGCCAACTGATGCTGAAGGATGAACATGTAGCAAGCAAAGAACACCCTGAGTCGGAAGATCAATTGTTGGCTTTTAGAATGTCAAATGATAGATATTCAGCAGCCCGTTGCTTCTTGTCTGGAGCCAGAAAAATCTATGTGATGTCCATCCAGAAAAGGCTGGTGGTATTGGCATCGAGGAGTAGACAGTTAACCCAAATGGACTATCGAATAAAACTGCCAAGTGCAAGCTACCAATAAACACATCCTAGTAAGTCAGCACTGGGTTCTGAACATCTGTGAACCACAGCAAGCGACCATTTCATTACACCGTGTGTGAAACAGTAACATATGCTGCCCAGAATTTTTCCACTTGTGTAGAGAACTGTTTTGAGAGAAGCTCTGAAAGGATTTAAAAACTGAAAAGGAATGGCATGTTCCACCCCCACCACGCCCCAGAGAACAAGTCAGATGTGCTGATGAGATAGCAAGGCAAGCTGCACTCATCGATAATAGGCAGCAAATAATGGAGGTAGTGAAAACCATGAGTGAAAACCACATTAAGGACCATAACGTGGGAAGGAATAAAATGCCTATATACTGACTCAGTTACCATGGATAAGATGCAAGTAAACATTACCTAGTGATCAACTGCAGAAGGAATAGATAAGTTCGGTTATCTGGAAACTTTTAAATCCGACCACAAAGTTACTCAATGGGAAGTGCAGGCAGAATTCCAATTCAGCTGTATCTTCTCACAGAGAAAAGCATGAGGAACCCTACAAACATTTAGAACAGTACAAAGGTTCAGCAGGTGAAAAGCTTATTTTTCTATCCTGGCTTGAAGAAGCCAATTGTAGGAAGCTGAGCCTGGTCACAGAAAGAGAGCTGAGGTGTACAGGCTTTATGCACATTGTAGACAGAAAAGAGTAAAAATGCTTGTTAGAAATATTGAAAGATAGAAGTTGTCTCCTGTAAGAAATCAGCAGCAGCAACTTTGGTATCTTGGTGTTTAAGACATAAAAAAGAGAGAACAAGAGATTTGCAAAGGAGGGAATGACTGTGCTTTGTACCAGATGGAACAACTACAATGATGTGGAAAGATGGAGTGTATTGTACTGTACTCTGTGTTTCAACAGTGAATTCTCTTAAGAAGGTTTCTAAAAATTCTGTTAGAAATGTTCCCAACCAACTCCATTGCTTTTTATTTTACTGTTCAATCAGAGTTGACCAGTTCCGAATTCTCTTGCATTTCTTGTAAGCCCCTCAGTAGCTTACTTTAAATGCCACCTTAAAAACCTCTGTTTACAGATGAGTCTTCTTTGAGAAAGACATGTAGTGAAATAGACCATAATAGACCATATAGTGGTCTGTAAGCAAATGAATGTAATAAAAGCAACTTGTTACAACTTTGGTCATTTGGAACAATAAAAGTTTAGTGATTGCTCTATATAAGACTTTTTCAACACATTTTAATGCAAGGTAATGACGAAAAGAAAAGCAGACAAAAGCTTATTCTTCACCTGATTTTATTCCCATTGTACATGGATCAACACTTTGTGAGCCTAGCCTGTGTTCCAAACATATCTTTAAAACACCAGCAAAAGCACTGCCACCAGCAGTATTTGCACATAATTTATAAAGGTCTCGTTCCAAATTACTTAGGTTGGTACTAGAAGGAAGTATTAATGTCATCAGTGTGCAGTATCCACCTTTTGGCAACCGTCTTCCCTAAGAAGATCAAATTAGTTATATGCTACATGACTCTAATGAAGTACTGAGAGACAAAAAGTAATTAGCCTTAATACAGATAAATCTTCTGTAATTTCAGATCTTTGAAATCCAGTTATTCTGTACTTTTTACTTTACTGCTTTCACAGCCTTTCTGTGTTGCCCACTTGTATTTTTCTGAGTCATGCCTACAGTAATTGAAAACTAGTTTTGCTTATTTGATGGAAAATCTAGACAGATTGAAATACAGCACATTGTGTCTCTGCTCTCTGTCGCTCTTATGCCCAAACTGAGCAACAGCCACACAGTTGATCATGCTTATTACATTTTATTGTGTCTATTGCCATGCAGTTCTTTTCTTCAAGACCTATTACTTTAGAAAAAACCGTAGGTTATCTAACAGTTTCTGGACCTAGTATTTGCAAATACTAAGTTGCAAAATACTATACATAAATACAAGGAACCACAGACATATCTGCACTCAGAACAGCAGATTCAATAGCACAACTGGACTTCTTACTACTTTTTTCCCCCTTCTCCCCCCAAAAATAAGCCCCTCAAACTGCCTATTCTACCTATGGACTCCTGCAGTATCTCCATCCACCCTTTCTGTCTTTTACGTATTTAAATGCACTGTTTCCCTCCTTTTGATGCACAGAGCAGTCAAATTAAACTGGACAATAGTAATCAAGGTAATATTGGACTTTGTTCTATATGTTTGAGTTAAAGCTGACCCTGTATTCATCACTTATGGTCTGATTTAGATAATTACTTTTATTTTTTGAAAACCAAACTGTTTTCATGCTGCAAGAAATAAATTTGGAGATTGGCATTCTTCCTTCCAATCCTTGTTTTCTACATCCTAAATTGTGGGGTTTGTGCTGATATTACAGAAGAAGTTGGAGGAGGCTTCATGGTCTCAGGAGATTAATTCTCTGCCCCTTCCTCTCCCATTTATAATTCTTGCAGTTTGCGAGATACAATGCAGCTTTGCAGTCATGCTGATGCTGTTCAGCCTCTCCTCTTGTGTATTATATAGGAAAAAAACCAACTGCTTTTCCTGCATCTATTCATAAACAATTAAGAACAGCATAAGACTAGAAAAGAGAAAAAAAGATGACGTTTGATGAGCAGATCAAATGCTCAAAATGATAACATGAGGTTTATCCAAAGGACATTTTCCTTCATCTAGACATGCTTTTTCTCCTTGTTGCTGTCATGATTGATTAGCGAAGCACCAAACAATCCTTGTAATTATTCACCAACTGCAGACCATCTGGAGTTAGGAATTTGCAGTCTCTTTCTAGAAATGTATCTGCACTGGGTTTGCTGTATGCTTTTGAGCCTAGTACTTAATCACCACATGTGGGAGGTGTTAACTAGGGAATTGCCTTTCCAGTCTAACTACGTTACAATTTATATTGTGCTGTAAATGTCTGTAATATTTAAGATGCTTTACAAAGGGCTAGAACTGCAACACACATAACAACTTGTACCCCAAAGAGCATAGAGTTGAAGTGCACAAGTGGGTACCGTAAAATAAAAGGGAAATTATGAGAGGAGAGTGGCTGCTAGAGAGGTAAAGGAACAGATGTCAGAAATCTTTTGGAGGAGGAGGTGAGTGAGGAGGAGGGAAGCTGTTCCCATGTGAAAGATGATCTAAAATGGGGAGTGGGCGAAGGAAACAATTTGGAGTTTCTTACAAGTATGTCTACTGTCCTATCAAGAAGTGTTTGCGCTTTTGAAAGCATAGCTAAATTTGACAGGAAAAATAAACCTTTTAAACATACCAGCGAAAAAAAAAGAAAAGTAAAAACGCTGCCCATTGCATATTCTAGACACACTACGCATTACAAAAGCAACTCTGTCACCAAAATAATGCACAGCTTTCTTACAACCATAATCTCTCCGAAAACTCATAAACTCATCATAAACTGCATCCCTCCTGCTCCAGAGACCAGGCAAAACAATCCAGCCTGAAGAAAGGCCTGAAGAATGGCCTGAAGAAAGGCCTGAAGGTCAACAACTTGGACAGGAAGATCAACAGTCTGCCTTTGTGGACGTGAGGCAGGAAGGCAGGAAGCTTGTTCCTCAGCTGGGGATAACAGTGGGTGCCAGACTCTGGCTATCTTAATGATATAGCAGAGACTGCCCACATCTTTCACTGTGGTGCTTCACATATGTCCAGTAATGACTAGGAGTGACACACCTTTGCGATATCATCTGTTTGGTTGAGACTTTAGAAATTTATTGTTTCAAGGTCCTGCAGAGACAGCTCTATCATTGTTGAAGTTACAAATATGTGTACTTAAGAAATCATTAAATATGAAAAAACATTTATGTTTGGATAACGTCTCCTGGCTGGCGGAACATCCATACTGCTTCATGCACTGGTTAGTTTCTGCAGAACTAATTTCTACAGCTCTTACAACACTTACAGTGAGGCTATTTTCTGTATAGTCTGAAATAACAAAAGCCAACTCGTTTATCAGTATTTCTGTACAATATCTGGCTCTGCTTCCAAGGCACAACAACTTTATTGTAAGAAGAGGGGAAATGAATATATCTGTTGCATATGCAGTTTTCCTCCAAATGCATGCCACAATGTAAACATATGGGTTGCATCTCTTTATGCTAATAAACATTGTAATGCCACGGCCTATTCTCTGGCAGAGGCATGTCAGAGCTTATAACTATATGACTAAGGTCTTCTCCAGGTATAATCTGTCCTTGCTATTTACAGAAAATGGACCTTGTCCTACTGCTGAGCCATGCTGTGTCATTGTCTGGGGGAGCACTAATTGGTATGGACAAAATCCACGCCAGGCAGCCGGCTAACAATTAAACAATGTAAGTGGTCATGACCTAGTGCTGAAATTCATGCCCTGTTTAGACACATGGTACGCTTGTACAGACATAGCAACAGCATCTATCTAATTGAGAATCATGTTTAGACAGCAGATAATGACCAGGAAGCCACCCTAACACACCTGACTTTCTCTGGTTTCTCACAAACTGTACCTGAGGAATAGGAGCCATCGAGCAGGCTGGAATACTCCATCTTCTATTGGGATGTCAGCTACTACCCATGTTTTGCCCCACTGGTTGCGTCTGGTTCTCTCATTCATTCGCTGTGATGCACTTTAGTCTTATCCTTAAATAATTTGTCATCCCTTCTCAGCTGTCATGAAGGTACCCACTAAATACGTGGGGCAGGCACTCAAGATGAGATTTATTCTAACAAAAATTACTTAGCACTCTGACATACAATAGGAAACCACAAGTTTAAATGCCACATGGGAATAATACTACACAGTCGTCTTAAGAATTCCTAAGTTTTCACGAACAATCCTTTGGGATGATGACCCAAAATGCGCAGTTACTCACCGATAAGATAAGGGCTCTCAATCTCAAGGAGTTACCTTGGACAGTGTCCGGATCCAAGGGGAGAGTACCTGACTGCTGCTCCAAGGAGGACAGACTCAAATTGCTCTCTGGCAGGGCTCTGTTTAAAAACCCATTTGAGTCTGACCTGGGGTCAGTCCTGATGGGCTGGGGCGCCCCACCTTCCAAGGCCTGTGGGCCGGGCAGCAGCCACTGTAAGTGCACGAAAAGCAAGCTAATCAGGTTTAAACCGCCAGAAATCCGTGGTCTTTATCAGGTCTTTTGGGAAGCTCTGGTCTTTGGCAGGTCTTTGTCATGGCAGATGCATCTGCCACACCAGCTTATAGCATCTTGAGTTCGTTCTCAACGATCTCCATCCTATAACAAATTAATTAAAAATAGTCATCAATATTAATCTCAGATCCCTGTGGAATCAGTCCTGATGCTGGGCCACAGATAGTTACTTAGTGAGCTGATTTTCATAACCAGTTGCATACGGCAAAAGAAGGGGCAGGAAGATTAGGTGAGGAGTGATCCTCTTTACTGATCCTATAATTAAGAAAAGGTGAGAAGCGGTAAATATCACCAAAGTTGTCATATAGACTTAGCAACGTTTTGCATTCTATCATCACACTCATTCCCATTCTGTCTCTCTGAGCACGCAGCTGCTAGACTTAACTACACTAAGATAATGTCAGAAAACAGAAGCAAAATATTTTGATCTGGGGACTGCAGAGCTGTGGGTGGTGTAAACTGTGGCCTCCTTGTAGATCAGAGACGAACCAGGAAAAACTTTTAGAAGAGTGAGAAGCTAAACTATGCTGTTACCAAATTAATGTGCTATCTTTGCTTAAGTCAATGGGACGTTCATCATAGTCTCCAGTGGAGTCAGAATTTCCTTCTGGGTACTTAAAACTCTACCAGACTAACAGAAAAAGGCAAAAAAATCACTTGCTGTACATGTTTGAAGACTAGATATATATAGTTGGTATATCCCACTTAGCCACATCCCAGCTGCATATTGGGTAAGACTCAAGCATTCATTAAGTTCTCCACACCTTAGTGCCTTGATTTCTACTAAGTGATAATCCTGGCATATGGAATGGATAGAAATCCTGGTCTTCACTGAGCTTGTCTCTAGTCTGGATGATCACAGGACACCTGAGAACATCAGGGCACATATCCACACATCACTTTAGATGAAGCCTAAGAAAATCTCTGTCTTCAGAATGAAAGAGGTAATTACCAATGCATGGAAAAGCCCGTGTACTTCCAGTAACAACTCAGTTTTTCTACCTGGAGCTACTGCTCTTTCATCAATGGTCTAATAATGTTCATTGTCTTAGGTGTCACAGGAAGGTATTCATTCAACGCATTAGGAAAGTGCTTTAACCGGGCTGAACGGTAGCAGTAGAAAGATAGTAGGAACCATCTGGTGGTACCTTGTCTGATTCAGACCATTTTTTCTTTGTAATTCATACTATTTTTTCATTAAATTAACACAGGTCCAGCATGAAAAAGAAAGTGAGGAAAGAGAAGAGGAAGCATAAAGAGTCTTTGCTTTGCTCTGCCAGATAAGAGGAGTCCCACCTCTGTTACTTACCCCTCCTGGATGTTTCTTCCCTAATGCATTTAAAAGTCTCATGTGCCAGGGAAACAGACCACCTTTGGGGCCGTATCTGGGTTGTGTATCTGCCAAGTTGTAAGCAAAGGGATTTTATAACCAGGTCTACCAAAAACATGTTTTAGAGGAAACCGTCATTGCAAGCAAAAGAGGTAATTAGGGGGAAATGCCCTCATGTTTTCCAGAAGCACCCAGCACAGTCCTTTAAGCAAATCCCACAACTTGATCTTACTCATTCATAAAGAAGAATTTTTCTTCCCAACACAGAGTAGTATCCTTCGGAGGAAAGAAGAGCTTTTGATCTGTCTGGGAGTCAGTAGGTCTATACTGTACTTTTTGTGTACCCAGCGAGCCATATGGTCACCTCAGCAAGCTGTGATGAAGCTGTCTGACCACTGAAATTTTGTCTGTGCAGTCTCTTGTAGGGGACTGTAGTTTTCTGTGCCGTGCTGATCCAGACACATCAGAGATGATTTCATGAATAAGGGGACAAGGAAGGTAAGGAAAGGTTTTTAAATTGGGACACTTTCCTGCCACAGTCTAAACCAAGAGTAGTTATCAAATTAATTCATAAATACCACCAGCCACTGACAGTTCGTTGCTGCTTCCAGATTAAACAGAATTCAAACCAGTGATCAAGAGGCGAAGGGTCTCTCACTCATTCGCTATCCCGTGAGCCATCATTTTCCCAAGAGCACTAAGTTTTATAGGAATGTCAGGGAATATGCAGTTGTTGTGGCTTAGTGCATACTTAAAATGTTAATGTTAATGACCTTTCTAGCTTAAATGTCTTTGAGTTACTGTAATTAGACAGCAGAAGACTTTTTAAAAGATGCATTCCTGGAGCAAGTCAAGCACTGTTTCCGTTACATGTCATTCTTCAAAGACCGCATCTGAAATACATATCTGAAGTATAGTGTCTGAACACTTGGTTTATACCAGACTTCACTGTAGTAGCCTTCCCTGAATTTAATAAGGCTGCGTTAGAAAGAGCAGTGCCCAGGGTAACCTGAGTCAATGAAAAGCAATTTAATTTAGTTTATGGAAGAGGCACATTTTGTCTTTCCCAGCCCTCCCTCAAAGTAGATTAAATGAAAATCTTTCTTAAGTATTGAATGAATGCTTTCAGGATTGCATATCATACTGTGATCTCTCTAAAATCTTGTGTGAATTTGTATATTTGGGTCACGGTGTATTTGGTCTAAGATTCACACATGAGCTGAGCATAAATGAACACACTTCTCTAAACATATGTAAAGACAACTATTTAATTCACTGGAATAAAAAAAACAGGAACAAAATAGCTGAAGCACAACTGATATAAACAGGATGGCTATGACAGTCGATGTGTATGAGCTTTTACTCTTTGCGGTTCAGTAACACCTTCAATGTCATATATACAGGGCACAGACTAGGAAATCCTGTCACTCCGACACAGAGTTTGGCTATTTGGTGACATGGCGCAGTGAAATATCCAGGGCTAGTCTCCAAAAATACAAAATGGTTACGATGTCTTGTGCCATGTGCTGATTTGAATTTCACACTGATGCCAAGGGCCATTGTATGTGATACATTGTGGGTTGGTAATGTAGAAAGTGACAGCATCCCAGAGACACCATAACCTCTCAAGCCAAAGAGTGACCTCATTTGGGCCGCAGAGGAAAACTTTGAAAAGAGTTCTGCATCCAGGATCAGAGTCAAGACAGATACATGAGACATCTTATTTAACATAATAGTAAATATTGGTTTTGAATACTGTGCATTAATCAAGACAACAAAGGCTGGGACTTCACATCACCATGCAGGCATATGGCACAGCACAAATTAGGGTTCCCAGCAGAGGTCACTAACAGAAACCATCCTTTGCCACAGATACAGAAGCTGTGTGTTTTAGTCTCTTTTGAGGTATAAATACTCAGAAATTGCACTAGGATGTATGCTGCACTTTTATTTCATGTTTATATTTGATCTCACCTTCCATGTCTATTTCATGTATTCTGTTTTTCATGCTAAGGTTTCTGTTAGCAGTTTGAATCTTCTTGAGGTGTAGATGTTAAAATCAAACGCCTGAGTGTGGAGATCAGCATTTGTTATTATCTGCTTTGGGCTGTATGTGTTAATATTTACCAGCAAAACTTCAGTGTACAGGATGCAGCACTATTAAGAGGTTTAGTTCTTCTGGCCTAGAGGGCATCTGTAATCATTTTTTGCTACCAAGGCAACGGTGTAGCTTCAGGCAACAACTCATAAACTATATATGCTAATAAGAGATCAAGCTTCTTCAGAAAATAAAACTATGTCACCCTGTGATTAGTTGTAAGAATGAATTAATACCAGAATTGCAATGCTAAACATAATCTCTGTAACAACAAATTTACTTCTGTCTCTAATAAACTGAGTTCATGTTTGAGAGACAAATTAAAACCCAACACGCGTAACTTCTCTAGCAGTAGAAAAAAGGTCAGGAGGAAAGTGAGATTTATTCAAACAGATGTCCATGCTTTTCTTATAAGTAGGCTTAGAGGGACAACATATCACATCTGTATTCAATGTTTGTTCATCAAAAATTATCTCACAATTCAGGGTACATAATTCCAGGTGTTGATAACATCTGCACATACTATAAACAACTAATATAAAGTTTGATGATACCTACTGCTGTTTGGAATTGTTATGGATTAAGTTTCATCAGCCAGTTTGGAAGACATATAAGTTTCATGCATCAGCTATATCTGGCATGATTCTCTGTTCTGCTGTGAAATTCATGGACAGAAAATGGCAGAAAACTGTAGAATGTGCTGGGAAAAGGTAAATGAGTTAAATAAGAAATAATGGGCCGGAATACTGCATTGTGTATGTGCATGAAAAAGATAGCAGTACTTCTCTGGGGAAAAAAATCCCAGCAGGTATTCACTGATGAAATTGGTTTGTGAGTCAGTCAGAGCTTTTATTGCTAGCATGCCATACAGCCACACTGCTCATGAGTCTCTACTTTTTTTTTTTCCCCATTTTATCAGTGAAGATGACCTTCCAAGTCAGTCCTGCGTGTCCCGTGCAGGACTTGAGCAATGTTTGAGAGATGCTGCGGGCAGCGCTTATAGAAGCCTGAGTACTGGGGGAAATGCAACGATGTTGGTGTGTTCGGTAGTGGTGGTATGGGGCTGCTTGTCGTGGGATGTAGAAGGATCCCGGTGCAGTGGCAAAACCCCAGGCAGTGTGCTGGTGGGAACCCTGAACTAGTGCTGTGTATTGGATGGATTCTGGAGACAGGAGGCTGGAAGGCCAGGGCACAGCAGGGCTGTGGGACATGCAAGATCACAGTGTAACATGGAGTGCTGCAGGGAATGGGGAAATAAGAGTGAAATGTAGCCTTATGGTTGGTCTACAGAAAGGTACATGAAAATCCTGTTTGGTTTCATTTAAGGAAAATATTTCCCAACCCTGCTTGAAAGAGTGTATTTCCATGGCTAGACAGAAGCATTAATGAAGAGTTTTCAAATTTCTGAGGCCTAGTTATATTGTTCTAACAGCCATCAAGGGTTATATTAGCAGCTATTCTGTGTGAAGAAGTGACTGTCAGTAGAAGAAAGCCATAGTACAAACAAATTCGCATCCACCTCAAACGATGCACGAGCATACCAGTTACATCCTCTTAGCATTAGCAAGCAACTCAAAGTTGGAAGGCTTCTTTTGATTGCAGATTTGGTAGAACTTCCCACGAAAAAGGCCTTTAAGCCATCACACCAAGTGTGATGGTACAGCCATTTCCTAAGTCAATGGCTCCCTGGCCTCTTACACAATAATTGCAGTGCCGCTGCCTTCTCATTTACCCCAGCTGCTGTGTCCTTTTGCATACTTCTGCCTGCATATTCCATGGAAGAAGATCTTTGTGACTTGTATTTTTCATATGTTATTTCAAGTAAAGCTAAGGCAAAGATAGCAGTCATAAAATGAAATAACATTGCTGTATGTATGTGTATATATACAGATATATAATGTTTTCTTTTTAGACAGTCTGTATCGAGCAACTGTTGTCTAGTATTCAGCTTAATGGTTCCCATCCTCTTTTACTTTGCCCCATGTCTTCTGCAATGAAAGAGCAAATTCTTTCAGAGGCAAACAATATTCCCATCAACAAAACAATTGAGACAGCTCTTCAGTATGCCAAATTCTTGCCCTGGTTTACTGGCCACTAGAAAAAAACCAAGATGATTCTGGGTTATCCTCATTAGAGCTCTTTTCCCATCCTGTTTTATCTAAGAAACCTGAATAGAACTTTGTAGGACTAGGCAAACAAAGATAATAAAACTTAACAACACAGATACAACAGGGACAAATGATGCAGAGTGTGGGCTGAATGTTCATGATCCCTTACTTCTTTGTGGGAAAACAGTCACCAAATAGCACAAAAGTACCGAGAAAGTTCAACAGCAAAAGAGAGGCAACCAAATTTGAAAATATACTTGAAATTTATAATTATGTTCAACTAGCACCTCAGTATACATACTCATTCTGGGATCCTACTGTATTACTTTCTGAATAATCAGTGCTACAAAGGTGATGACGGGANTTCCAACCCCTACCATTCTGTGATTCTGTGATCTGTCTCAGCGTGGCCTCTACAGAAGGATCCAAACCCTGAATAATTCACCTTCCCTCTACATTAGATTCTGTGCTAATATTTTCATCATGAGGTTTGCATGAGAACATTTGTGTAGAAGATCTGCGGCTCTCCTTACCTGGGATTTCCCATGCAGAACCTTCCTTAGTGAATTCAACTTAAAAACATATTTTCCAACTCAGTGTCAGAAGCCTATCCTAATTTGATTTGTGTTTCCTTCTGGTCAAATAATAGTTCTAGGAGAGATATTAATTAAAGACTCTTTGCACCAAATACTGTCTCCATTCCATCAGACACAAATCTGTGGACCATAATATGTGACTATTTTTTTCAGATTCTTTCTGCGGTCCTTCCAACTTTTCCTTCTTTTTGGAGTGGAGTTTAAGCACCACCTTTCATAAGTACTCCATGAAGTCCCAGACACTCTCAGTGTACCGAGGTAAACAGAAATTATGCCACTTATTAATCTTTGAAATGAATTCAGGGTTCTTAGGTTTGATTCCTCTAAAAATTGTCATAGTCACTGAGTCCTACAGAAAATTTTAACAGGAAGCATGTGACTAGTATAATTTACAATGCTCTTTGATCCTTGACAAAACGTGACTACAGTAGAGAGATCATCAAAACATTTGCTTGTGTTTTCTTCTCTTTTACCCCACAGTAACTAGATTAGATGAATTTGTCTTTCTTGTTATATCCATCTCTGTAGCCAAATCAGTTGCTCCAGATATGACTGCTCTGAGGCTCATAAGCAATGATTCAATTAACTTTCCTTTGAAAAGTTTGTTGGTAGCGTTTGAAATTAACCTATGACAGCTAAATTAGTATTTCTTTTCATCCTACTCTAGTTTTTACTCCTAATGAGTCAGAAGTGGCTCTCCTAAAATAAGCCTATGGATTCTGGATGTAGAAAATACTAAAGTATTTATTTTTCCTCTTTTGAGGAAACAACGTATTTCACCTACCTCTTATCACAAATCCTTTGCTAAAGAAAATAATGCTTTCATTTCAGTAGGAAAAAGAAGATAGCTTCAAAGAGGGGACATGAAGGTGAATACCAGAAAAAGCTAATTATTGAAATAAAGAAAAAAGGTCCTTGTTCAGACGCCAGAATTTTTAATAATATGTTCTGTTGAGTAGGCTTGGCTTGGAGGTTTTTTGGTCATTTACCTTGGCTTGATTCCAAGACTCTGGACACNAATGGGCACAAACTGGAGCACAGGCAGTTCCACCTGAACATAAGGAAGAACTTCTTTACTGTGAGGGTGACAGAGCCCTGGCACAGGCTGCCCAGAGAGGCTGTGGAGTCTCCTTCTCTGGAGATATCCAAAACCTGCCTGGACACGTTCCTGTGCACCCTGCTCTGGGGGCACCTGCTTTAGTAGGGGGGTTGGACTGGATGATCTCCAGAAGGCCCTTCCAACCCCTACCATTCTGTGATTCTGTGATCTGTCTCAGCGTGGCCTCTACAGAAGGATCCAAACCCTGAATAATTCACCTTCCCTCTACATTAGATTCTGTGCTAATATTTTCATCATGAGGTTTGCATGAGAACATTTGTGTAGAAGATCTGCGGCTCTCCTTACCTGGGATTTCCCATGCAGAACCTTCCTTAGTGAATTCAACTTAAAAACATATTTTCCAACTCAGTGTCAGAAGCCTATCCTAATTTGATTTGTGTTTCCTTCTGGTCAAATAATAGTTCTAGGAGAGATATTAATTAAAGACTCTTTGCACCAAATACTGTCTCCATTCCATCAGACACAAATCTGTGGACCATAATATGTGACTATTTTTTTCAGATTCTTTCTGCGGTCCTTCCAACTTTTCCTTCTTTTTGGAGTGGAGTTTAAGCACCACCTTTCATAAGTACTCCATGAAGTCCCAGACACTCTCAGTGTACCGAGGTAAACAGAAATTATGCCACTTATTAATCTTTGAAATGAATTCAGGGTTCTTAGGTTTGATTCCTCTAAAAATTGTCATAGTCACTGAGTCCTACAGAAAATTTTAACAGGAAGCATGTGACTAGTATAATTTACAATGCTCTTTGATCCTTGACAAAACGTGACTACAGTAGAGAGATCATCAAAACATTTGCTTGTGTTTTCTTCTCTTTTACCCCACAGTAACTAGATTAGATGAATTTGTCTTTCTTGTTATATCCATCTCTGTAGCCAAATCAGTTGCTCCAGATATGACTGCTCTGAGGCTCATAAGCAATGATTCAATTAACTTTCCTTTGAAAAGTTTGTTGGTAGCGTTTGAAATTAACCTATGACAGCTAAATTAGTATTTCTTTTCATCCTACTCTAGTTTTTACTCCTAATGAGTCAGAAGTGGCTCTCCTAAAATAAGCCTATGGATTCTGGATGTAGAAAATACTAAAGTATTTATTTTTCCTCTTTTGAGGAAACAACGTATTTCACCTACCTCTTATCACAAATCCTTTGCTAAAGAAAATAATGCTTTCATTTCAGTAGGAAAAAGAAGATAGCTTCAAAGAGGGGACATGAAGGTGAATACCAGAAAAAGCTAATTATTGAAATAAAGAAAAAAGGTCCTTGTTCAGACGCCAGAATTTTTAATAATATGTTCTGTTGAGTAGGCTTGGCTTGGAGGTTTTTTGGTCATTTACCTTGGCTTGATTCCAAGACTCTGGACACTATATGCATGTTGTATATAATGTATTTATACCTTATTTTTTAACTAAAGGGGCACGATCTTCCTCATTTAATTATTTATGTATATACTCCTCTTAAGATATGATAACATACCTGTTGGTATGCGTTTCTTTTTCAAGAATTAAAATTTCTCATGATACTAAACAAGCATCTTGCAGTTTTTTGCATCACTGTCTAGTTCAGATTTGGACCACTACTCAGAAGTCCTTTTTAGAGATGAGAAGAGTGTCAAATTTTGGTCATGGAGGTTTTAGTAATTTCAGTTGTTACTGATTTGCATGCAGAGACAAGATTACTAGGGAAATGAACATTTGACATTCATCTCCTCATATAAACAGAATGATTTCTTCTTTAAATCAAAGTAACCTACTTCAGTTACTTTTACAGCCTTTTTTCATTTTTTTCAGCATCTGATTGAGGCGGTTTTCTTCTTTAACAAAGGAATTTTACATTCAGTGAGTTCAAATTTACTCAGTCCTGACCTTAGAAACTGCAATTTCTGCCTAGAAAGTTATATTTCTGAAAATAAAGGTTAGCTGCCAGTAGAAACCATGGGTAAATCTTAACAAATGGCAGTAGATGCTGCAATTTTATGGAATTCCTGCCCATGACTGTGTATACAACTTATTCAGCATAGTTGTTGGGATTTATGCGATTTAGCATGAATATATACTATGTGGGACTAGTTCTGCCTAAAAGGAAGAGCTTGTGTGGACTGACATGGTGACACAAATGTCTATTTTCTTACATGTGTCTGAACCTTGGGAAAAATTCCATTAAGCTTGATATTCAATATAATATCAAGTGTACAATGCTTCCTGACGTGGCCGTAGTGATAGGGGCTGACGTGTCTGAGGTGATTCATATACACATGTACATGAGCTGAACCTGTTGCAAAGGTCATTTATACTGAGACATATATACAGATAGACAGAAGCATCTGCAGAAAATTTGGTCAACAAGAGAGCAAGTAAAGACCAAGGGATAATTTGGTACTGAGTTATTTGCCCTTTTTAAAGAATGTGACTTGTTCTGTGCTGCTAGGGTTCTGTTATGTTCTGTGTCCCCAACACAAGATTGGAGTAGTGTAAAATTACCTTGTGTAGCCTCTGAAAAGATTCTTTTGCAACAGCTCTGCTACCTGATTTGTTGGCAAGATCCTGCTCTGCCAGGTATTCTGGCAGCTGGACCGGTATAACTGTGTTTCACTCACTTTTGTTCTTTGGGAATGACTTCTGGCTGGCCATGGAAAGAGTAGGATCTGACTTGCCAAGCTAAAATATAATCAGTCTTGGACTCCAGAGGAAGCTGGGGTGGATTTGCAGAATATTCTCAATTCAGCAAGCCAAGTGTGTCAAACTTTTTTGTTTCATGAAATCTGAGGGAACACTGAATACAGGAAAACAGATATTAGTTGAAAATAGCATTAACATTCTAATGTGTACAGAGGAGGAAAGGTTTAAAGTGTTTAAATAACCCATCCATAAACTAAATAGTTGCTGACTAGCATAAAAGAGTTAATCACAGCTTGCTTTCCAGTAAGTAAGATCTTTTTAATACCTGCAGGTGTCCAGTAGATTCTTTTGTATCAGCTAGCCATAAGGGGTAACATAATTCTCTACCATGTCCTTTTGAGTGGAAGTCGACACAGTTTGTAAGGTAATAGAGATTAATAGCTAGATCTTTATTGAAGAGAAAATGAACACCACACTGAAATGCCTTTCAACTTTTTGGAAGTTCAAACTGGGCTCTAGCAGGGCTCTGATCTGCCTTTGAACTTAAACTGAAACACTCAAATCAGAGCCGCTTTGCATGTTTGGATCATTGCTTTACAGCTGAGTTTCAGCCCCATCCTGTTGGAAATCCCCGTGCCCCATCGCTCTCTGCCTGGCGAGGTCAGGCATGGGATCCTCACTGCCAGATAACAGCAATCAACCTTTTCTTGGCTGCTCTCAGTAAAAGCTAGCTAGCAGCTGTTGCCCGTGATGGAATGAAGCCAGTGCTTGCTGCTGCTGCTTTCTTTTGGGCTTTAATGCCTTTTATCAAGGGTTTTCTTTTTATTAAAAAGACTGTTATAGCAGTGCACGTAGAAAATTCAAAAAGCTTGAAGTAAGGAAGAGAATTCAAATGTTTGGTGTGTCAGTGTCATAATGAGGACAACAATGACCAATGCATTCAGAGGCCTACTCTGAGGTAATGCTTTTGCTGTTCTACTTGTGGGCCCTTTAAATCATTTGCAGTGTACTGCACTCCCTCTGCGGTATCCCCACTTACGCTTTTGGAGAAAGAAGGGGTAGGGTGAAAGGGCCCTCCTCTCCCTCAGTTATACTTTTTATGCTGAGATATCTCTGAACAACCTTTCTCTTGTAGACATTTCCGACCACAAGAAACTTCATGAATCTTACGATGTCCAATGTTCTTAGAAAATGGGTTAATAGCACTAACTAAAATGCTACCAGTACACTTTGATTAAGTATATATTCAGATATAGCATTGCCAAATTGGACTATAACACACAGTTTGAGAGCTTTCTATCAGCAAATAACCCGATGTAGAAATCATGGATCTAAAAGGTACAAAAAGTAATTTTAACAGTCATTACACAGTTCTAGGAAGTGATCACATAATAAAAAACCTGGCAACGCTAGAACAGCCATCCTGCGTAACGTTGCAGAAATTGTTAAGTTTCTTCCTTATGAAAAGTGCAAACGGAAAGCCAAAACCAGAGGTGCTCTTCTACTTCGAGGGTCTGCTATCCTTCTGCATTGATTTTTTGGCCTTTGTTCAGACAAGAAACTGTTAATTATCTTGCCTTATCTATAAAGTACATACTGAAATACAGATGCTTGCAGAAGCACTTCTTAAAATACATTTTATTTAATAAGCTAGACTTACACACGCAAATTCTGTATGTGTATATACAGCCATTGTGAAATGCTTCAAAAAAAAAATGACACCTATGATCGATACTGCAGGTTTGTTCCCTTTATTGACCTAAATAGCTATAACGAAAAATCTCCAGACAAGTCTACAGCAATAGAACTCCTTTTTGAATGTTGCGGTACCATCTAAAGATGGGAAACCTATGAGTAACAAGGACCTGACCCACAGAAGGCATCTAAACAAAGAGTCATACAAAGGTCTAGTTAATTCTTTAAAGTAAATACAATGATCTGTAGTTTACAACATCAGAAGCGATCATGGACTCCATCTTGTCTTCCCTCCATAACACTGGTCTTAGCATTTCCCCAAAATAATTGCTGTTAGAATCAAAGCATAATCTTTGTGAAAACCTCAGCTCCTTTTTCAAAAACTACCAGCAATGAAGAATTCACCACAGCCCTTGACAGGTTGTTCCAGTGCTTAACTGTCATCACTTACAGAAAAAGCACTTTATTCCCCATCTAGACCAGTCCATCAGCACCTTTTAGCCAGTTACACTCACAACTGCTAATCCAAATGGCCTTTTACTCCTCATGTTACTACTCACAGAGAGGGGTTAAATTGCTTCTTAACCTTTTCCATTGTAAGCTAAATAGACTACGCTTTTAGTTTTTCACTAATGCAGGACATTTTGTAATCCTCTAAGCATTCTCATGACTCTTCTCTACTTTTTTTGTACCATTTCCATTATCCTCCTTGAATTGTCAATACCGGAATTGGAAATAATCAGCCTGTAACTGCAGCAGGAATGCCAAATGAAGAGGTTATGCAAGCTTTCTGCTCCTACTAGGTTCTCCTTGTTATGTATCCGTTATTTTACACCTGGTGATGCTTTTTGACAAATGGAAGTCAGAAATACGGAGCTTTGTGTTTCTGTCTGGAAGATGTCCCCCTTCCACGTATACTGAAAGCTCTCAATGAGCCTGAACCACTGCTACTTAGTGTTGCATGCTTTGCTCGTGAGGCAGGGAGTCACAAGCTTTTGCAAATGGAAGCCACCAACGCAGAAGGACCCAGTTCGGGCATGTTTTAAAGAAACAGTGGTTTTAGGGACTGATGATTCATCTTTTTATTTTCCTGTCAAAAAGCCTGATGACACATATATATTAGGCACCCAAGGATCTGATGGAGCTTTGATATGGTCTCACACTAAGCAATGAATTGTGATAACATGAAAGGCCGAGCTTGAAAGCATGCAGTGAAGAACAGATGCTGGAGCCAGCCTCACTTTGCCCCGCCGCGCAGTGGGGCAGCTGGCCAGGTGTGCCAGACGCAAAATCCAGTGTGCCTGCTGTGTGGGGATCTTGCTGCTAGACACGCTGTGGTGTCGGCTGGGGTTGCCCCAACTGGCTGTATGGCTCTCAAGGTTGTAAGTCAAACACAGAGTCCTAAACATGCATGTCATATGCACAAGCTTGCAGGCCAGCAACGCTAATGAAAAGTCGACAGCTGCTAACAGATAAACCTCACACATTTAACAGATAAACCTCACACATGGGGTTGGACTAGATGATCTCTAGAGGTCCCTTCCAACCCCTACCATTCTGTGATTCTGTGATTTAGAAACAAGGATAACAAACCCATAGTGTACTGGTACTATGTTCTAGTAATTAGCCTTGGAGATGGATGGTACTATTATCCTGGAGCAGCCTATATACCGGTCGGTTTCAACTTGTGGTGATGCTTTGTGGATTCAGAGCTTTTGGAAACATTCTTGAAGCTGGAGCGGAGCCTGTGGTTTGAAAGGAGACAGTGGGAAACTAAACAAAAGATGGAATAAAGTAGACTTTTGGTTCAGTTGGCTGCTTTTTTTTTTTGTTTGTTGGTTGATTCACTCAATTTTTGGGGGGCCCTTTTGCCTTAGTTACTTTTTTATACCTCCTACAATGTGTCATCTTCACAAACGTGAGAGAAATTGTTAAGGATAACACAGCAAAATTATGTGGCAGTTTAGATATCAGACAAGGCATAGAAATTAAAAACACTGAAATTACTAATTTTGTAGCACATATACATATATGTCAACAAGGGATATAAGCAAGTATGTATGTGTATGGTTTAAAACAAGTTTCAGAATCTTACTTTTAATTTTCCTTCTATTATTTTCTGTAGAAGCATTATAGTTTTAGCAATATTTGGGAAGTGTTATTTGGGAAGAAGGCATGAAAATAATCTGATGAATCTAGAGCACACGTAGGAAGTCCAGTACTCCTCTGAAGTTTAACTGGCTGATGGTCTAAGAAAAAGAGTTTAAAAACCTTACGGAGATATAATAGGACATCTAATCCCTGCAGTAAAAGTGACTAACACCAAGTTTGGTGAATGAGGCTGAAATGAAAATCAAGAGGATAGGTTCAGTCTCCTAAGAGAATAGCATTCAGGAGTTGAAATTAGTTCAGATAAACTGATCAGGTGGGAATTAATTAAAAAAAGAAAGTTATAGATCATACTTATGAAGGGTTATGGCTGTAGAAACAATTTAGGAGTTTCTATTTCTCTTTCTAATGGAGGGAATGGGTGAAACTGTCAAGAGAATTGCTAGAATGAAGCCATTTGGAAAGGGAGTGAGACACAAAATTCGTTCTTCAGCCTTTATCATCGAAATTGGCAAAAAGTCTGGGAAAGTGTCATTGTAAATAACCTGAAAGATCCAGAGTAGATTGTTTTTCTCATTGACTTAGGGATTTTAGAATTTCCTTTCATCCTTTCAGTTCTTGGTCATCCCATAAGCATTTTGGTTTCTGGTTTCCCTATGATGACATTCTCACCATGTCTGAGAAGGAGATTTTAATAATCAGTTTTCTCTTGAATTTTGCAAAGATGGTCTTTGAAGAAATATTTTTTTAAACTTCAGTGTAGGTGTTTGACTGCAGTAAGTGAAAGAAATTGTGATCTGAGCGGCACATGCACACAGAGGAAGCATGTGGAGCAACCACCCTCCTTCTGTATCTCCGATTTGTCATTTTGATGCTACATGTCTTTTAAGAAAGTTGTTCGTTAAGAATAAATCTCATTCTCCCTTGCCATACCCACAGCAAAACCAATGTGTTTACATTCTTTTGTTTGCATATACGTGTGCTGATTGTGCCTGAAGGAGCATTACTGAACTAGTGCATAACCTTTGGGAGCTCTTGTGGTAAACAAAGATGGGCCTTTAATTTTCACATTGTAAAGACAGCCTGAGTATGAGTTTAGGAGGAATTTCGAGGTGAGTTCTGCCTGCACAGAGCAGAAGCAGGCTCTGCGCAAAGGTCAGTGCAGAGGAAAAGCCTAAGCAGCTACTGCTGCTGCTGCTGCAGAAATCTTGAGGCGATCCATGTGCATTGGATTCAGTACATCAGGGAAGGGCCCCCAGTTCACCCCATTCTCTGTCTGTGGAGGAGGGCTCCTTTGACTCTCTTGCCATGTGGAAATATTACTGTACTTATCATTGACCTACCTCCGCACTCAACTTTCAAAAAAAAAGTTCCTATTAAACAAAAATGCAGACAGTGAGAGTAAGGATGAGAAGACTGGGAACAAAAGTCCTAAGTACCTTCAACATGTTAATTTTGTATTTGTTCCAGTTCAAATCACAGAGAAGCTGTTGTCATTTTTTTTTAGAATTGATTTTTGGCTTTTGAAAATGCGTGAGCTTCCGCAGAAACCTACCTGCATGCATAAAACCCACTAGTACTGCTAATGTAGGTGCCTTATTGGCAGCCTCCGCGAGAGGGTCTAATGGCAAAATTGCAGTCTCAGTCTGACCACAGTTCTTCCTCAGATGTTGTCTATGCAGATTGTGTTGTACCCACCTGATGAACAGCATTCTCCAATGCTTTAAAACCAACCTCTGCAAAAAGCACTCTGCATAGGTCTGAAACTTACCTGGAATTAAATACAACCAAATTCCAACACTGTACAAAACATACATTCTCACAGTTACAACCCTGACCATTCCAGACGTATATAAAGTTTGATTTTAATTGGCTATAACTTCAAGAAAATTGATACCATTTTGTTATGTTATTTTAGAAAACAAA
Source organism: Steatornis caripensis (assembly GCA_013398225.1). Classification (NCBI taxonomy): domain Eukaryota; kingdom Metazoa; phylum Chordata; class Aves; order Caprimulgiformes; family Steatornithidae; genus Steatornis; species Steatornis caripensis. The sequence goes on along the minus strand of VZSC01013936.1, from coordinate 2,936 downwards.
TGCAAACTGTTTATTTAACTTTAAGCAGCTCTGAAACTTGCCTACTGTAACCCATAATTCTCTGATATTTTTAGAGAACTGCTTTTAAACCAGACACCATGAATTCAACAGATTCTACGTAGCCTTCTGTGGTTTCTTAGCGTAAAAATAATCTAGGACTAAACAAACACTAAGAGGAAAAAAAAATCCAAAACCACAGAAGAGAACTATTTCTGCAACTTGAAGAATCCTGTCATGTTGTTAAAAAAAGTTCAAGTTTTCGTTTTTATTTGTCATATGGAACTTTTCTTAGCAAGGATCATCTAACACTACTAGAACTAATGTGCCATCTTGGCTGTATGATATGAAAATATCCCTGAGTAGCTAGGTACAGCTGCTTGTCACACAGATTCACAAAAAACCCAAAGTGGATCCTTTACCCAGCTTACATTTTAAAAAGGCTGGACTTGCTCCCTTGAATAACAAAAAGAATATCTAGCAAAATAGGATAAAAATTTATGAAAACACTCTCATTGCCTATAATGCCAAAAATCTGGAGATGCCATCAATAACTCTGTCACCCCTGACACAAATCAACAATTCAGAATACCAAAAGATACATTTTATACATTTCTCATCATCAGTCTTCTATGCTCTATTATGTATTTTTCCTTTCTTGAAGTCTTTTTCTTCTTTTCTCCCCTGCTTCAGAGCTCTGAGAAATGTTCCAGTCATCATAACAGGCACTGTGGGTTTGTTTTTTTTTTTTCCCCCAAACCCTGCATTTCTACTATAAGTCTCCTGGATCTTTGTATCTGTATAATTAGCTGGAAGTCTCATTTTTCATTCATGAAAACAAAATAATTTTTCTTGTCATTATGGTTGTCAAAGACATCTTAAGAACATAAAACTCAAAGGCTTTGGGTCCAAAAAGAATATTAAAAAAAATCCAAAGTTCAAGAATTCTCATGTTTTTAAGTCATCCTTTGTTTGTTAGGCAACTTTTACTCATGTTTTGAATGTTCATATTTAGTGGTACTGCACTCAGAAAAATTAAAGGTTATCAGAGGAGCAGCTCTATGAGTAAATATTAGAACAATGGAATGCAGAAACATATAGCTAGGGTTATATAAACCCTAGGACCTTGAAAAGGGTTTCTCTTTTCCACCACAGATTTCTGTTTGGGAATCTCCATCCTTCAGAAAAAACAGGTGTAGAAACAGAACACACTCTACACAGAAAAAAAAAAGTGGTTTCTAATCTAATGCAACTATTTCTCTTTGGTGAATTTAAAAGCTACTGAAGATGTGGATCAGTACATACTAATACGAAAGAAAAGCCAGTAAATCTATGCTCCAAACAAGGAGTGGAAGATTTTCCTTTGAAAATAGATGGTATGAACAACTTTATCAAACACGTAGAACTGAGAAATTTATTACTGCCTCATCACAGCCTATCTGCATGGCATAATATGCATCTATAAATAACCTAACTTATACTGCTATTGTATATTGCCTTCTTACGTTGAAATCTCCCTAGAATAGCCACACAGTTTTTCTGCTTCACTGTCCAAACAATGTATGATTTCATCTTTCAGAAACATTCACAGGAAACACACATTTTCAGTATTAAATGAGCCTAATGTACCTCTTCCATACATGAAAGAAAAAATTAGTCCATTTGTACAAAGGCTAACATTTTTAGGACAGACTTCAGGTCTATCACATGAAATACAGTGAAACATTTTAATTTCAATTAAAATATATGGGAATGCAATTGTGAATTAGGTACACATGCAAATTAAATGTTTGTAAGAAATCTTAGGTAGGATGATTCAGTTTTTACATGGGCGTAACATGTTCATGGTATCATTAGCAGAGGCCTGTAACATGGTAGCTGATTAAGCTGCCAGTGCTTCTGTACAGTATCACACATCCCAATGAACTATGAAGTACTTCACAAGCTCCTGAGATTCAAAAACCTCATGAAATGTACTTATCTCTGGCAAAACAGAAGGCAGTTCGTGGCTATGCAGCACAGGCACAACATTTATTCCAATCTTACGGTGTTGTGCATGTCAGAAGGCTTTCATTTTGATTTTCCTAGCACAATTATTTTTCCTCATAATTAACTCCACTGGGTATTTAAAAGTTTAGCTTCATGTACTCTGTCACAGAACCAGATTCAACACAGATTTGACCGAACAATTACTCACTTAGTTACCCATCCGGATTACAACAGTCAAACACCAGCAGAATATGGATCAATACTATACTCAAGCCCATTCTGACGCCCAGCCTGACGAAACAATGTATTGATTGAGCAGAAAAGACTGACAAAATAAAGCATTAGTTTAAATTCCAAAATAAAATTTCCAGTGTCTTTCCTCTCGTCACTCTCAAACAACTAATTTGTGCATCTTTTCTGTGGGATAGACTCAGATCTTCCAAAGTGTTTACGTGCTAAAGTCATCATGAAAAAATACAGAGGGGCTCTCGTTCCTGGAAGTATTTCCAGAGCTCTTCCTGTCCATAACCAATCATTTACACATAAAATACTAGAAACCCAAACAAAACACTTCCAGTAGTCGTATTTTTATTATGCCTAACTGAAAATGTACCACTGTAAGTTCAATCTGCAGAACCAAAGTTCCACTCTTCTGAGGTCAACATTTGGTTTACTAATTATTTTTTCAACAAAATGTTTACGTCAAATTCTGAGAATGGTTTTAGGCAGTAGAACAAAAATTCCAGTGTACTCTGGAATGCTGGTGATGCATGTAAATGCTATTACTAATGCTCTTACACTTATGTAATGTATAAAACTTAAATTCAAAAGAATATACAAATAAATCATAAGTTTGTTTATTATGAAATTACTTGTTGACTAAGCATAGAATCATGTAATTTTTTACCTATGTTTTTTCTGTCCTGGTTTGGGCCAGGACAGAACCGATT
>VZSC01013935.1:146290-178864 GCA_013398225.1 Steatornis caripensis | reverse complement strand
GTCCCATTAATGCTAATGGTCCCCTTAGTGACCTTACCTATCAAGCTGCAATTGTTTCTGTCCTTTTGAGTCTTCCTGTCCATAAACTCTTTGCTTTACTACTTAGCATTCCAAAACCCAGCTACCTGAAGCTTAGTAGCTTACGCACCACAGTCAAATTGACTTTGCAACTACANCATTAATGCTAATGGTCCCCTTAGTGACCTTACCTATCAAGCTGCAATTGGTTCTGTCCTTTTGAGTCTTCCTGTCCATAAACTCTTTGCTTTACTACTTAGCATTCCAAAACCCAGCTACCTGAAGCTTAGTAGCTTACGCACCACAGTCAAATTGACTTTGCAACTACATATGCTTGTAGTTAGCTGAACTGTGGACTTGCACACAGAATTCTGCTATCTTCTTTCAGCATAATGTGCTGCTTACGTTAGCAAAATCCCTGCTGTCATACCACTAGTCATTCTTTATAATACTGCTTTTTGCCTCCCCACCTTTTTTTTTAATCTATCTCCTACTCTTTCTTCTGAATAAAGCGATGTTTGCCCACCAGCAAACTCCATTTGAATGGGTAGGATACCAGGCTTGTTCACATTTTCAGCTACCATTTAAAATAAATACAAACAGCAGTCTCCCCACAACTAGGCTCTCTGGATAACCACTTGTAGCAGTACTTTCTTAAATCCGACTCAGTTTCTCTAATTTAGCAGCCAGTGTCGGAAGTAGTTTGAAGGTACCCTTCTATTTTACAGTTAGGCACTAGCTGATCTAGCACCAGTGTGTGCTTTTGCGTTCTTGCCAGCAATTTCAAGGCCGTATAAATTTCTAGTAATATGATTCTCAAGATAAATCTGCGGAGGTTCTCAGTGTTGTTCTCTAACCAGAATTCTTCAGCCTTTGAACAAGTGAAGGTGGACAAAGGAGTTTTCCACACATTACACCTCACATTGGGAGTTGTGGGGAAAGAAATTGCGGGTTCGCTTTGGTTAACAACTGACAAAATATGAACTTCCTTTTGTCAGTCATCAAAATACACTGAGCAAGATTAGAAGGCAAATGGATAAACAAAAACATCTGTATCTACTTACTCTATGAAAGCAAGAAGAGTTAAAAAAACAAACTGCGCAGAAACAGCAGATCTATTGGCAGGATGATGCTTTTCTGTCCCTGTTTGCCCTGCAAAGAGACAGTTTCCTGGCAATTTAAGTCACTGTGGGATTGATACTGCTTGTCAACACTGAATGGAAAATGCAAGCATCAGTCAAACCGTGTTTTTGTTTGCTTGTATGGGTGACTTACCGCAGTCTTCATGTAACAAATGTCCCCTTCATCACGAAGGATCTAGGGGTATTTTTGGTAGGCTGTCCTACAACAGTGCTTTGTTCTCTGCTAACTCCAGATGTGTCTCTGTAACCTTGGTATGCAGTGGGGTGAAAGGAAAGCGTGTGATTCGGAGGGATTTGTCTTTCCCTATTACTCCCCATCTGCTGTTTTTCTTTCAGTACAGAGGGTAATGCAAGATTCTATTCTGCATCACAGAACTCCCACATCCCAAGTGTACTCTTTGCGGAATACAATTTATCGATAATATTCTACGCAAGCACACTCCAAGGGGTCAACGTGACACCCCTGGTAAAGCAACCTGAGGCTGTAACTGTGCGATGACTGGAATACAAGCTGCAAATCGCCTGTACCTTGTAGCAAGGTACGTTCAGGATTAAGGAGAAGGGTAGATGATCATTGTGCAAAGATTTGGGAAGGAAATGTCATCAAGCAACATTCACAGGCAAAATACAAAGTAAACGAAAAAAAAGCATTACTGAGCGCTGCTGATGGCAGATGCTGGTTGAGCAGGATGCAAATTGCAATCAACCCTTTACAAAAATAACTGGAACAGACTTTGTCTTCTATTTGGAGAATTATCCTTTTACATTTGCTGCTCTCTTTTTTTTCCCTCCTTCCTAGGATTTTTTTTAAGATTTATTTTCTTATCAGTACTTCAGGTCAATCAATAGGCAAATATAGGCAAAAATCCTCCATAAATTTTTAAGTGCAAGCATGGTGACTTTTTTTCCCTCACTTTATATTCACTATAGAGTGAAAGCAACAAATCCACTTACTTTCAGCATGAAATACCACTGACCCAGTACATAAGTTTAGAAGCACTTGAAGAAGAGTCAAGAAATACTCAACAGGAGGACATGAAAAGTGTAATGCTTCCAACAGAAAAGGCAGAATTTGAAGCTAATGTCTCATTACTTCAATTTAAAAAAAAAAAAGGAATTCTTGACTTTAGATGTTTTGAAGTCATGTTTTCGTATGTAGAAAAGAAATCTCTGCAGCTTGCTGACTTGCTAATTGCAGCTTGTTTCTTTCTCCCGAAGTATTAATTCAGAGGATTAACAGGCTAGTTAGACTTCTGAGTTCAACTGTTTAAAAGATAATGCTCTAGTGCTAACGCACCCTCCAAAGTCACATTGCCAGTAAACCTTCTACAGGACCCAGGCTGGAGTTATTTGGAGGGAAATGGCAACTACTTTAGGACTCTGTAAACAAGAATACAAACGGGATCTTTCAGCCACAAATTTTGGCAGAACATACCGGGTCTCAGCCAGCTGCCAATCAAGTAGCATCATTTCATTTGTAATCATGAACGTTCTAGACAATGAAGAGAACTTTCTTTACAGGCTGAAGTGCAAAGTAAGTTTGGGATGGTGTCATGTGGCAGTTGAGAAAAGGGACAAGTTCAGGTGAGCCCTTGAGATAGCTCCTAGCAGAACAGCAGAGCGAACTCAGCCGCTGAGTTTCCCACTGGCAGCTTTTAGGCAGACGGTGTTGTCCGGAATAGATAGATGCACTTGCCTCTGCCCAAGTTCCTCGACAGCCCTAGGAGCAGTTCTGCTCTAGCTGTGACCTTAGCACACCTGGCAGAGCACAAAAACTACTGAGAGACAAGACGTTCTAAATAGATTATCTGCTTGTTGGTGTTTTGCTCATTCTAAAGCTACTTGTAAAGTTGGCAAGTAGATTATTTTGATTATTTTTTCTTCCGCAAGTTAGAGGAATTCTGGCAAGGCCATAAAGTTTGATTTTGACCTGTTCTTTTCAAAAGGTCTCAATTAGAAGCTTTAGTTAGATTTGTAAAGAGTGCTTAAGAAGCAAAGAAAATAACCTGCCCAGATACAAAAAAAAAATAGTTTGACCTGAAACAGACTTCCTTTGCTGAGTAGCGCAACCTGCTCAGGAATGATTTGCAGGCTCTGTAAGCAGATAAGACCTCTTCACATTCATAATGCGTTATATAGCACCTGCTTTATACAGCACCTTTATATAGCACCATTTTGGAAGACACTAAATCCTTTTTACTAAAAGCATTGGCAAGCTAAATGAATAGCAACCAATAGCAAATCATCTTAAGTGAAAGCAATTGCCCAGTAGCAGGGCAGGTGGGGACAACAAAGCAAAGGGAAACTGAAAATCAAGCTCCCTCCCCAGCTCCCGTCACACTGTGTCCTCCTGCCAGCTCCTGAACTTCCCGTACTACTGTAAACTGTACTATTTTGTATTCTATTTCTTCCTTCTTTCTTGTATTACGTTGCTTTAGACGGTGGTTCCTTATCGAGTAGATGTTTTTGTATCTATGATGTTAAGAGCGCAGGTTGCATTAGCTTTAAATAGGAACTGTGTGTCTCTCAACTTCTTGGGCTTTCTAGGAAAACTTCCTACAATGCAACTTCTGAATTGGCACAAAAATGTAAGGGTTTGTATTACCTCCTAACGAAATGTGCTCGGACCTTGAACATGGCAGCTGGTTATGAACGCACCACAGGTAATGACAGGTTTGTATTTATATAAAGCTTTCTATGGGATCTTGGTGTCTTCTGCAGTATCTCCATCTCTCGGCATATCTGTCAGGCAACTGTCTGGATCACCTTCGTGTCCTATACAGACAAACCAGTAAAAAGCTAAGTGACTTGGCTAGCAATTTGTGACAACTGGAAATACGATAAGGGACTCGAAAGGCTACACCATGCAAACTTTATTTATGTGACTAACTGTAACTGGTCTGGATCCTAATTTCATGCCTTCCTGCCTTAATCACAAAACGAGCCTTTCTCTGGGCAACAAAGCAGCTCCGGAGAGAAAAGAGAAACATAAAGCCTATCTCACAGAAGTCATAACTTGCATACCGACAGCCCTCCGAGGGAGAGGGCTTTTAGCCTTACTTTCCTAAGCAGCCATTTTGGGACCAGAGTGGGTATTCACTCAGACAGCCACTTCAGTCTTCCAGCAGGGAATGCTTTATCTTTTGGCGGTTGGTTTTGCTGTGATCGTGCGCAGTTTGTTTTCAAATGAAGTTCACAACGTGGAACTGAAATACAGTGTGTTCAGAATGTAGGACAGAATGGTAATTTAAAGGCAAGAAAAGGTCTGGAAAGCCTGTAAGGGATATCAGAGAGGAGAAGTGGTTTCCATGACAACAAATCCACCAAAATCTTTGCATTCATATTGATTCTAGTGATGGATGAGCCAATTTGGGGGCAGGGAAGGAGAAAAAAAAGGAGAAAAATATTTAACCCTGGTGAAGAACGCATTTTCCTTGGGGGGGAAAAAAAAATTACAGAAGTCTTTCTTTCTGAAGTCCTTAACTCAGATCCCAGCTACAAGAGACTTAACGCAAAGCATGGCTAGCCTGGTTTATTTCCCTGTAGTCTCGTTCCGTTTGTAAGGTGTTTTGTTAATTGTGCTCCCCCGCTGGGCTAGGCACAAAAGGGACTGAAACTGCCTGAATAAAACTATAGTGGACGAGGGGACGTATCTCCCTCCGAGTGTGACAGACCTCAACACCGCGCGGCTCCTCCGAGCAGCGAGCAGTGGCGCAGGCAAGGAGTAGGGCAGGAGTGAGCGGTTTGTGCTGCACACGAGCAGCCTTACGACAGCTCTGTGCTGTGCTCTGCTGCCCATAGAAGTCTTTCTTCCTCATTCATCTGTCTTAGCTGGTTTTGCAGCTCATGCCAGGCAGCGAGGGACACACTTTTCCCTATGCCAACGTGAGCATTTATGTGGCTTTCATGGTGTTCTACGGGCCAGGTAGTCAGAAGCGCTTTAGGAGCAGACTCAGCTGCTTTAACAGCTTCTCCATTCTTGAGTCGTGATGTCACTGAAAATTCGCCCCTTGCAAACTATTACACGCTTCAGTGCTTTTTAAGTCCTTCACTGCACACGCTTTTTAAAAAGCGTGCTGCTGTAGGTCTTAGTTGTGTATCCGAGGAGAATGAAGCCAAGGGAAATGGACCAATGGGGTTTAAGCCTTCACTAAGAAAACTTACCAAGGGCCAGAGAAAGTATTTTGTGCTGTACGATCTCGCATGGATACCACGTGCGCTTCACATGACATAGTTCTTGCAGTCACTGACACAAAGCAACCTGAGTTTCATTAACCTGCATAAAGATACGCACTAAATCCATGAACAACTTCTAAAAGAATCCTTTGATTACGATCATTTACTCTTCAGCGTTTTACATTCTGTGCATGCCTCAAACACCGGTGCTCTTTTAAAGAAATGGCCACATCATCTTTTTAAAATTTTAAATGCTGTCGCAACAGCAACAACTGAAACCTTCTTGCAGTCAGTGGAGCTTGAGGGAAGACTTGCCTGGCTTATCACTTCCACCCGATGTGGAAGAGGTTTATTCTGCCTGCAGTACTGAAAGCAAAAGCAGGAAAGTAGAAAATAGGGCTACTGTTGCTCAGGGCATCCAGCAAAAGCCCATGCAGCAGTTCATTGCTGAGATCTCTGACATCTCCTAGAGCAAAACTTTCCAGAAGTCAATGCCCGGGTTCTGATCTTATTCTGCACGCCAACATCCATTTCTAATAATTGCCCTGTAACAAAGTGATATATATATATATACACATTAAAGGAACCAACTTGTGGCTATGGGCTGCTGTGTCAGCAAGAAAAGGCAAAGGTATAAACACAAACGTAGATGCATGAAACTACTCCTCAGCGAAGCACGGGGCTGCAAGGAAGCAGGCTTTCTGGAAGGATTTTAGGGTTTAAAACATTCACCAGATTTCTGGAGGACGAGAGGAAGGGAGAGACATAAGAGCTTCTGCCAAGAAGCAATTTGCTGAAGAGTGAATTACCACGAGCTGAGCAGCTAGCGATTGCAGGGATAGTGGAGAGGCTTTGTTTTCAGAGAGGCACAGGAGTCTGGAAGATGTGGTGACCCAGGCCCGTTTTGCTTGCAAGGTGGTTAATTCATAAATCCTACTGTCCTCAGGTTTTTAATTTCCAGACTGAATTAGTTTCAGTCTTTAAACAGATAATAAGCTGAGACACTGACACGGCTTATTTTAAAGTTATTGCTTCTAGGTGCTGTTGAAAAAAATACGGGGACATGAGAGGTCTTTAATGTAGCATTTGTCATTTTTATTGACATAAAATATGTCGCCATGTTTGTTATCAAGACTGAGACTGTAGGAAAAACCCTCTTCAGTCCAATAATCTCTGTGGAACAGTCTGTGGAAGTACAAGGTGGGATTGCCTTGAGCCCTTTGCTAGCAGCAGCACAAATACGCAAGCGACGCGTCATATGAGACTGCTTCCTCTCGCAGTGTTCTGGCTCACTCAAACTCAGGCTAGATTATTCTCAGCTGGCATCTAAGGGAAACACGAGGGACTCTTAGCAAGCAGCTCTTCAAGTTCTTACACTCTTGCCCTCGCTGGTCAAGGTCTACTTAGGTTTTGTGGCTTAATATGATTCTTACCATACGCGCTTCTCTAGCCTGATCTAAGAAGTGACTTAAAAATGAAGCTAGTTTGCCAATGGCAGTCACGATGAAACTCACGCTATTAACGTCGCCAACAACAACTAACAAGAAGGATGACAATGATGGTGAAAAATAGGGCTTGGCTTCCACCAAGAACAAGTCGTAGACTAGGGCTTGGAAAGTCTCGGAAAAAAGATAGAAGTATGATATATCAATAAAATCATAGATGGCGTGGAGATCAGCTGAGGCAACAAATAAGCATTCCCATAATGTAAGCAAAGGGCAACCAAGGAAAATAGGAAAGTAGCAGAAAGCAGATTTAAAAGTTACCAAAAGAATACCTTTTTGTTACAGTTCATAATTAGACTTTAAAATACCTTGCTAGTGCACGTTACAAATAAAAAAATATAGATAGCTTTAAAAACGGGAGGGCACCTACTTTCTTCTCTGTTCCTAGAGAGTGCTTACAGCTGGGGTAGGAAAGCAAGGCCTGAGGCAACCATGTCTCACAGGAAGCACTACTTCCCCTGCCCGGCTGGGCAACTCGTGCCTCCAGGCTAGGGGGTAGCATGTTGGTCCTATCAAGCTAACTGCCAAACCTGTCCTGTTCCCTTTGTCCTCCACCGAATGTCAGGCACAGCTGTTTAGGGGTAGAAAAAGCCCTGTACCCTGTTGAGAATCAATGGATGGAAACACTACTATCCTGTGAAAGTGTTAACTTTACATTTTCATTTACGTATTTTGGAGGTCACATTGGCTTGCAGTCTTAGCACTACACAGTGAGTGAAGCTTCAGTTGCATCTATAAAGTAACCAACCATCAAGTCTCTGATTTTAAATTCATATAAGCTTTATTCCTATGGTGGACTTGGACAAATCTGCGATTTAAATGAAAATGTGTCTTATTTAACTTTTAGGTCCTTCTGAAACTCACTGGAAGAGCTGAACATAGATTACGTAAACAGCTAGCGTTACATCTACTCTTCACAGTACAGCAACAGTTAATCGACATTATTTAGATTTAAGTACAGAATGTGTTTTGGGTACCTGTTCACAATATTCTTCCACATCTCTGGACAGTCTCTGTGGATTAACTAACAGAGTCTCATATCATTCCTGTTATAATAACGGAAAGGAAACAAAGCAGGTAGATGAGGGGACTTGCTGAATACCCCAGTGACAAGCCAATGCCAGTGCCCTGCTTGTACCATTTGGTTCTTTTTTAGGAGGAGAAGTCTTCCCCTTCAACCAGGGAGGGAGAGCCGGACAAGCAATTCAGGTCCTAGGCGCAAGAGAAGAATTCAATGTCCGGACATCCAATGTCTAAGCAAAGTTATGGATAGGCTTTTTACTGTGTCTCTGCATACAGAGATGTTCACCTTTAAGTAACAATTTCTCAGAAAGTTTCTGATTAAACAGAGCAGAGAGCTCGTCTGCTGTAACTTGACACAGTTTCCTTGAAGTCAGTGGATTTAACTAGGGAGAATCTAAATCGCAGTAGCTAGCACTGCTTTGATATTCACAAATGATGCTCTTGAAATGGATATAAAAATCAGTTATCCCTCATGAGAATAAACAACGGCTCTCAAAACTCAGCAGGCATTATGCAGTGTGGCAGAGTCGTTTCAAGCACGCTGCTGAACCCAGCAATGAACGGACTCAGAGTCGTCCTTCACAGGAGCTCTAGAAGAAAATTCCAGCAGAAGTTTGTCTCGGAGATAACTGGGGCCAGCTGTTTAGCAGGTTGTTTTGCGCCAGCAAAGTAACCTGACAGCATTAGTGGAGCTGACTCTAGAAAGTGATCATTGTATTAATTCCTTCTTACAAGAATTAACAGTTTGTAGCACGCCTGGCATCTTAAAGCAATCCTGGAAACTGAGGAATCCTCTAACTTCTCTGTGAGGCAGGTGAACAAGTACTAAATCTCCATTTCACGACTCCAAAAATTGGGCCACAACAGTACTGACTGGTTTGTCAAAGCCTCTCAGTTGCCCAGTGGTGGAGTCCCTGCAGAACTGAGAGCAGCTGCTGACCACCGGCCCCACATGCAACACGTGGCCATCGTTCCTCATTCCTACAGTCCCTGTAGGAACTGTGCTCCTCACTTGTTTGGGCTCCGTAGTGGGAATGAGTCTTCCATTAGTACCCAAGCATACCACCTCTATCAACCTAATTTTATTTATTCTTTACTAAAATGTTCTTCTGCAGACAGAAACAGTATATTCTGTTCATTTATTTATCCACAAATTAGACGTATTATAGGAAGCCTAAAGATAAGACTTTGCCGTAATAGTCAATGTGGGAAAGATTCGGCCCTAGGGAATTTTCTGTCCTCGTAAAGACAATACAGCTGTGTCCTTCACCAGCTGCTGTGTGGGAAACAGCATCTGAGGGAGAGGAGTTGGGGGATGTGGAAGGTAAAATGAGATAAAAATATAAACAGAATAATTTGAGAGAGCCTTCAACTAGTGAAAACCAGAGACCAGAAGCAGGAGCTGGAAGTCTGACACCCTTCACCAGTCCTGGAGTTAAGCAAGGGATGCGTGAAAATTGTCTCTTTTTAAGGGCAATCCTGTATGAGCCAGGAGGTCCGGTCCCAGGCTCTCAGATGTGTGCCCTTGTCTTTCCTCGGCAAATCACTGACTCCAGTGAAAATATTCTCATCGGTAATTGTTGCAGGAACATGAAGGAGAGCCTGGCAGTTACATGCACCTTCAAAAATTTCCAAGTATGATGAAAATGTATGCAATATAGCTAAATGAAGGTACAGCTATGTCAAAAACATTCCATTAAGAATATAATTTTTATATCTATATATATAATGCTGACTGACGATGTGACACTAATGGTAAAATCTTCGATATTAAGCCAATTACTAAATTACATTTCAAAAGCTAAAAGAATTGACCCTGAGGAACTTTGTGGGTTTATGATTTAATGTAGATACAATGTTCCCAATAGACATGTTTGAGCTGACAGTTAGTAATTTTTACTTACCTATACAAAATACGGCAATATAAAAGGCAACCCCTTGGACGCTGTGCAGCTTTCTCCCACAGTAAATCCGAAACGTAAATACAATGCCAAGTCCAACCTAATTAAAACAAATCAGGTATTAAACCACTTTTTTTAAGCTAAGTGCTAGTGGATTTTGGAGTTATGTTAGTGGATAATGCTAAGTGGATTTTAGTCTAATATGCTTACTGTTTGTTATTTCCATATAGAAACATCTGGCTAAACCAGGCATTAGTGAGATGCGCTATGTGCATATGAGTGTCTCTGCCTCATGTGCGCATGTTAAATACAGCGTACGGGGATTTTTTTCCAAATAGTGGAACCTGATGCCAGTGTACGGCTTAGGGAATGCTACCAGTGTTATGAAAAAATTAGGAGGAAGAAGTCTGAACGTACTGCATTACCAAAAGGAAAGTAAGAAATATAATGTTGATATATACTTTTATAATTTTAATAATAAATACAGTATTTTATAATTTTAATAATAAATCTGAATTTGAGATATAAAAGAAGAAATATAATAATAATATAAGAATATAACTTTGATCTATAAAACAGTATTTAAAAGTTTGAAATCTACAGAAACAAAGCCCTGGATATTGGAAGCGATAATGAGAGGCTGTCAGATGATAATACTTTGAATCATTGTATTTATAAACACTTTGCATTTCCTTTAGAAAGTAGGACTCTTCTTTTTTTTTTTTTTATGTTACCATTGGTATATTCCAGAATCACTCAGCAGTTTACGTGTTGACTATTTATGATTTCCATGAAGCAATTTGGAGCAAAGTGCATATGTCAATAGACGTGTTGATTAGATTAGCATAGAGGATAATGGATTTACGAGAAGAGTAACCAGGATTTTGTTATTTTAAAGTGTATCTAAATCGCTTACAGTAAAGGAAAAGGGAATAGTAAGTCATGAAATTTCAGGGAGCGCTGAAATCAGAATATGATAACAGTATCAGGGCTTATAGCTTTCAGGAAACGGCCGTTAAGCAGCGTGCTTTGCAGCTCTTTGCAATGATACTGTCTGAAACCCCCAAGCAACGAGCACCCTGTGAGGGTATGTAATTGCTACCTTCTGTGGTCCCTGAGGTTTTGATATCAGTTGAGCAGTCATGTGTGCACCTCAGCCTATTGCCAGGGACTCGAAATTACATTACAGACTCAGAAATGTGCAGCACTTTGACTAAATCCACACCCAAACCCCAGAAGACTATTTGAGTGTAAAGGCATTCCAGATGGGAATTTAAATGCTAGATTTCATGTCATATTATTTAGCAGGTTAGTTTATCCCTCATTTGTTTGCCATCTGTCATTATTTTAGAAAAAATGCTTGTAACTCATCAGCCTACAAAACCAGAAAAGATCGCTACTTCAAACCAAAGACGATCACTGTAAGATGCAGTTTCAGAATAATGACAAATTGTAACGACGCTATTACAGAAAAGTTTGCTTTGCAGTTGTTTTAGTTAGTGAAGTCAGGACAACTACTCCAGCCTAGATTTTTTTGGTTTGTTAGGGGGTTTTTGTTTGTTTCTGAGCACACAACCGATTAGACATGCGGGTGGGTACATCTGTCTGGCGAATCTGTATTGTGAATAGATCACAACCAACAGGCATAAAAATGGACCAGCACTACAATATATTCTCTCCGTTGAATTATGTTCTTGTCATTGGTCAGAAATTTCTATTAAATTTTTAGGACTAGAGGGATTATTATGATAATCTCATAGGAGATTTCATGATTTGAGATTTCATGAATTGATTCTTATTATTTCTGGGTCTGCTAGATCAAAAAAACCAAACAACTTCTCAAATAGGCCACGGTCAAACTGCCAGCATCGCTGTTGCAGTTGCTCAGTGCTGGGTCCTGCACTTGAGTTGTAACAACCCCAGGCAATGCTGCAGCCTTGGGGAAAAGTGGCTGGAAAGATGCCCAGTGCAAAAGGACCTGGGGGTGTTGGCCAACAGCCGGTGAATATGAGCCAGCAGTGGTGCCCAGGTGACCAAGAAGGCCAACAGCATCCTGGCTTGTATCAGAAACTTTGTGGCCAGCAGCACTAGTCCCCCTGTATTCAGTACTGGTGAGGCTGCACCTCAACTACTGTGCTCAGTTTTGGGCCCCTCAGTATAAGAAAGACACTGAGATGCTGGAGCGTGTGCAAAGAAGAACAATGAAGCTGGTGAAGGGTCTGGAGAACAGGTTCTGTGAGGAGTGGCTGAGGAAACTGGGGGGGTTGACTCTGGAGAAAGGGAGGCTGAGGGGAGACCTTCTCCTCTACAAATACCTGAAAGGAGGGTGTAGCAAGGTGGGTGCCAGTCTCTTCTCCCAAGTAACAAGCGACAGGACAAGAGGAAATGGACTCAAGTTGCGCCAGGGGAGGTTTAGACTGGATATTAGGAAAAATTCTTCACTGAAAGGGTTACCAAGCATTGGAACAGGCTGCCCAGGGAAGTGATTAAGTCACCATCCCTGGTGTAGGCATGGCGCTTAAGGACACGGTTTAGTGGTGGACTTGGCAGTGTCAGGTTTATGGTTGGACTCGATCTTAAGGGTCTTTTCCAGCCTAAATAATTCTATGATTCTAATTGGGAGAATATCCTGCAAGTGGCAAAAATGAATTCAGAACTACTCACAAAATGCAACTGTAGGGAAAAAAAGAAGCAGAAAAAGTGAGGTTTCGTTAGTTGTATTTGTGGGGGAACATACGTAGTGGTTTATCCTTCGAAGATATCTGTATCTTCACTGCTACTGGCTGGATACAAGAGCTATGTACCGAGTGCATTACTTCAAGGTATACTTGATCTTTGCTCTCATATGCCCTATCTTACTCTGTCTGACTCTGTCTCCAGTTCCAGTCCAGGAGAATTATATTGTCTAACCTCTGCGTTTCTGACCTGTGTTTAGAATAGATGTAATTTACCTTGGGTTGTAAAGCCTATGCGTATTCTCCCGCTGTTAAAATTGAAGGAAGTCAAAATGCTGGATTTATTATTAAAATCTGACTCTAACGCTACCTGCAAGGGACAAAGATGTCATGCATCAGTGTATGCCAGTGTCAAGGGTACAGAGCCGTATTGCTTCCAGAGGAATTAACGGGTAGGACTAATACAGTCTCTTCACATTAACGGTCAAATCCTTCTCTGTATCACACCATTTCAGGGAAGAGGAGAACATAACCCCAAGAATCAGAATTTCACATCTTCTCATTTTACAGCTGCTTTACTCACTTCCCTTTTCCTTGAACCATCTATTTTGACACTCTGAGGGTTCAAAAGGAAATGAAGGAACACTTCTGTCTCATGCATGAAAAGCAGCCTTTTCCTGGACCTTCGGATCTCATCTCTGCAGATACACATGAGTCTATGTGTTAGAGCAGAGCACGCGTACACTCAAGGGATCTAGCCTTTCTGGGTAAGGAGCTCTCCAGTGCACGCACAGAGTAATCCCTGCACTGTATCTATATCCTGGCAGCCACTGGCTTCTGTCATTTCCATCACAGCCAGCACAGGTTAATGTCGAGCTGACCCGGTATAGAATATGCTACATAGCAGGGCCTTATGCTTGGTGATGAGCACCCAGTTCCTTCTCCTGCCTTCCCAGCCATGCCCAGGACACAGCTTCTCCCTCATGCAGAGGCTTAAACTTCTACAAGTCCAACTCCTCCTCAGCAAATCTCTTTCCAGGATCCCAGTATTTAGGTTTGCGATGGCTTAATTTAGCCTGTGCAAATTCATAGGTTGCTGATTCCGTAAGTCTAATTCTTGTGTTACTTAAAAATCTTAAGACATAGATCTGAAATGAAGAGGTTATTTTAAAACAGTGCATAAAAGTTCTTTACTTTTTATATTATTTTAAAATAACAAAAGCCATAACAGGAAAGGGTTGATATTACATTTGCTGCAGAACTCATGTAAGGATACGTTGATTCTGCCATTTCTATCAAAGCAGAACTCAAATGTGACCTGATGTCCATGGGAAAGGAGAAATGACTGGTAAGGATAAGAATCTGAACGACAACTAAGAGATACAGACCCTGCTATAGGCTTTGCCGTGTCTTTTTAATTCCTCAGTGCCTCAGTTTCCCAATCTATACGACACAGGGTTACAAAATTGAGCTTGATCAAGCCTAAGGAATGCGAAGCAACCTTATGAAAATAGGCAAAATAGAAATCTCTACTTTGAGGTGTTCATCTACCCAGTAGATTCAGTAATTTCTAAATTAAGTTCTTGAACAGAGAGAAACTAGTTGGTAACAGTCAGGCATTGTCAATTCATTATGCAAATGGCAAAATAAATGAAAGGACCAGAGGACTGGGTAGAACATAAAGTAGTTGTGGTTTCACGAGACAAAGCTATTGCACAGAGGGATGCAGAATTAGGGTGTTGTATTATTGTGCAAACAAAAAGGCAAAGAGGGGGGTCTAAGATGTAATGGAAACAGTGCTTCAGGGCCAAGGACTGCTGTGACTCCAGATGTCAGTAGTTTGTTAAACATAATACAAAACAACATAAAATGTAAAAAATGCAACTGGAACAAAAGGTTAGACTGTCTCTCTCCATGCCTCAGTGAAAAGAATGAGAAGAAAAACAAAGTCACTTGACAGCTGGGGTTTCTCAAATCTTGCTAGCGCTTCTCAAATCTTGCCGGCGCTCCGCGATCTCCTCCGTTGCCAAAGTGTTTGTATCACTAGACAAGCAGCACCCTGCCATTAAGCAAATAGGGTCTCTCATTCCACCAGTACATAAACAGTCCCCTACCATGGCAAAAGCATCCTTTCATTACCGTGCAGCATCTCGCTATTTCAAACACAGCATCCTACTACTGCATTACAACTCCATTACACAACGACATGTCAGCAAAATCTCTCGTTAAGTGGCAAGTTTAAGAAGGCATTACTGAACTAAACAAACAGGCCTGCTAGGTGTTCTTTTTTTAAAGGCTTCTCCAACTTTCTTTCATCTTCATACTCTCCATCAAAGGGTCAGACTGACTTTGTATAACACCACGGGCAGGGGAACAACATCATGGCTGGACTTGGGTCACTGTATTCAAAGGTCTTACCTGGTGCCTTGGAAGAAAACAGACTGCATGGCCTAACTGTCCACCTTGCTTTTCCAAGCGCTTATCTGGGGCCGCTCTGATCACCCTGAGTAAGAACAGACCTCCCAGGAGAAAGAGGGTCATCCCATCTCCACGACATTTGTCGCAGCTCTATTAACAGAGCTAATACTGTTACCTACAGCCTGGACTGTTAGTGTGGACCTAGCTTCTGGTAAAGACACATCAAAGACGGTCTTAGAGATTCTCCCGCTAAGAAATCAGGTAATGAGGTGAAAGGAGCAGGACTTGGATTCTCTGCTCTGAAGGATAATAAGATTTCCCAACCTCAGCTGTATTTCTAAGTGGAACAAAATCCTCAAGTTTTGAAAAATCATATTCGAATTTGGCTTTTTGAAAATGCCTATTGTCTTCTAATTCAACTGAAAATAGTAAAAATTCAAAGCAGCAAGTCATTGCAAACTGTGAAACAAAAATCTGGGCAAGCTTTGGAGGAAATGGCAACAAATTTTATTATACCAGCTGCTATTATTGATGAACAAGTCAGGTTTTAGGGCATTCAACTCCTGCTTCAGGTCTGAAACAGAAGCAGTCTTTGACTCCTTTCCAGATGCATCATCTGGTCTAATAAAAGATACTAAGTCTCCCAGCATGCCTTGCCTTATTCATGTGTTTAGGCCTCTTCTGCCACAATAATAGTAATAATAGGATATTTCTGTAAGAAAAATGACATTTCAACAGTGTTAGTACTTCTTTCATCAAAATACCATTCAAGAAAAGTGGGCTGGTTTTGTCAAACTATCCTTTTCAGCAGGCGCAGACTTTCATATTCTGTATAACAATTCAATTTAGCAAAAATTATCAGTGTTCCAAAATAATACGTAAACATTGTGATGATGGCTTTCATTTGCAAAAAGCTTAAACAGGCTGGAAATGGATCGGAAAGGAGAATAAAAACAGATACAGCAGAGGCATTGCATAGAGCCTGAGATCCTAGGGCAGTCACAGGACGTGGCTGAGACAAGTGGTATTATAAGAGTCAACCGGCAATTTTTAATTTGTCAACAATGGAACCACCTACAGCTGAATTAAAGAGCCACATATCTTTGAGCACAGTCGAGTCACCAGCTGTGATCAGAAAATGATTGTGCTGCAGTATACATCACAGAGAAAGCTTTTCAGTTTTCCTTAGAAGTATTCTGCACGAGTGACTGGGTACTTCCAGCACCAGGTTATTTTCTTCGGATATGTTGCTATGTACTCATGCAAATAGACATTGGCTTTCCTCATCTGGTCTTTGCATGCTCCTAAAGGTGAAGGGCATCTTTTTTGGACAGTTCCAGTATTTAAGAATTTGTGACTAAACATTAAAAAAAAAAATTACGTAGAGCACTTCGCAGTTTCTGATGGGACCCGCTATGCTTTAAAAAGGTCTATGTTCATTTTTCCTGGGCTTCTACGTAGACACGGCAGGGGATCTCTATTATGATCTGTTTGTTCTTCCTGACTGTTTTTTGCTCCTGCGCTAGCAGCAGTCACCTCTCACATCCAGACATCAAACCCTTCCACGCTGCTGCCCTCCACCTGAGCCAGGGACAAGATTCTGTGGCAAAATCAAGCCTCCTACATGAAACGTTGCAGGACTGGATCACAGCTAAGTATTCTGTTAAATTTGAATACTGACTATAACCAAATTCCAAGGAGCTGCTGTACTTAATCATCCTGGTAGCTAGAGCCTGTTGTGAGAGGCAGACCTGCCCAGAAGCAGCAGAAGAGACTCCCAGCTAGGAGCAGATACCTGTTGCACAGAATAAATCATCATATCCCTTCTTACGTCATCCTCTTCTCCCCAAACCAGCTGGTCTGGATGAGCAGGGAGAGCTATAATCCAACTGCCTTCTTACTATTATCCCACTCAACTCTCCATGACAACATGAGCTGGAAGGAGAGCCAGAGCTGATAGCAGCCCTGTTACTCACCCAAACACCAGCCAGAAATTGTGTGGAAATATTAAATGCAAAGCAGCCTTGACTGCTGACAGAAGGGACCTCACAGCCAAGACCATGGTCTCGCTGAAGTTTTTGGTCATAAGATTTGGCCTATTTCCCTCTATGGACCCTGTTAGGGTGTCTTAAACATTCCAGAGAAGTCATGGGAGACAAAATCAACACATCAGTAGCTCTAGTTCGATCACCTCCTCCTGCTCATTCTGTACAGCATCAAACAATTCTAATCTTAACCTTATGTAGGCAGCAAGTCATTAATTATCTGTGAATGCTGGCAGTCTAAGGAAACTGCATGATAATAAGTTTTTTCATGTAAAAATATGAGCGTACATTTTCCTGAAGAACCACGGGCCAATACTGACAACAAGAGGCTAGATTTGGAAAAGAAAAGTCTGCTCCCAAGAGGGGTTATTGGTTCTGTTGAAAAAGCATTACGAATCTACTACTGAGTGAGCTTCCTCTCATATGAAGGCCAGCAGAAAATTAGGACTAGATATTTTACGCCTGACAGTAGATATTAAAACCATGTCTATGTCCCCAAACATTTCATAGTAAAACTGTATCTTCTAGCACTGTGCTTGGCTGCTCTGATGTTGGAAAATCGCGGGGGGTGGGGAGGTAGGGGAATTTTGTCTAATTATTAAAGACACTCCTGTTGTCTATGTTAAACGACACAGACTCAGAACCAACCTTTCTGTGGGAGAACTCGTTCCATCTCTAAGCAAAATTCTGCCAAATTTCTGGATCCGTTTCCACTGGAAGAGGACCTTGGCTCTCCTTTCACAGACTGTAACCGATCGCGTGAAGTGATTCACAAGAATAACATTAAAGGAGCTTTTTCTTCTCTGGTGAACGTCCATCACCCTGTGTCTGATACACTGTGAGGAACTCCACCTGCTTTTCCTTTCAGGGTGCAGAGATTGAATTGTTTTAGCTCCCAAATTTGCTCCTGATTGTTTCAGTTGCTAGTGAGCTTGGAGACAGGTTTACCACTGAAGGTTTCTTAGCGACTTTGTATCAGTTGTCTTTTTAATGGTACCATGGGGTTTGTTTAATGTTTAACCATAGGATTTCTAATAGGATTTCTAACGTCGCATTCCCTAGAGCTTAGAACTGCATTTCCATTCCTTGTAATGCATAGACAACCAATCCTCTTACTTTAAGTCTTTTACTCAAGGGCTCCAGGCAGCACCTAGAGTGAAAGGTACCCTTTCGCCAATAACAACCTTGAGAGAAATTATTCACTAAACTTTTATTTATTTTAAACATCAAAAAAGATAGCGATGAATATCTAATCAGAGCAGGTGGGATTTTGACTAGCTCTGTTTTATACTACCTGCTGTTACTCGTTCTGCATCTCACAGCTTGGCCTAAGCCCTGTATAGATTCACACTCAGTACCCTCAATGCCCATGATGACCCCTGACTCCACATAGTCTTGACACCTTGCTGGTGTGTACAAAATTCACATTCTGCTTGCACGGATCTCTCAAGACTAGAGAGAAACAAAGTCATTTACACTAACAGCTCAAAACCAGTGTGTCCTTTTGAAAGCAAAATATTCTCAAACTTGCCTTGCTTGAAATAAAGCACAGATATTCTCCTTTTTCAAAGGGATTCAGCCCACATTATTGAGCAGCAGCTTACCATCTAGATTTAAAATGTGATTTTTAAAATGGATTTGAAATGACAGACTGACGATTAGACGCTTGATTGTACGTTCAGAGGGATGAGTGAAGCACTGCTAACTTTATCTGTGTGATCTACTCCAGTGAAAACTTCCAAGACAAAGCTATATAAGCTGCTTTAAATAATTTCATTAATTTGAATAGCAGATGGCTATCTGGCCTTCTAAGACTGCTTTGAAAATGTGCAATTTTGATTTCGGCATTTAGAACTTATTTTAGTGGGAAATTATTTCACGTATCTCCCCAAACCCAAATCAGAATGTCTTCACCAGTTCTGCAAGACGCCACCCATAGAAACTGTATTTGCCTAGCCTGTTTATGTTACCTAATTGCATTGCTCTACATTTTTCCAGCAGACGCTAGCCAGGGAATGATCTCTCCAGTGAAGCCATGCAACGCTGAAGCATCTGAACAAGAAGCATGATTTCCAACACTCAGTGTAATCAGAAGGGTACCCTCCTCCTGAACAGGTAAGTGCTTGCACGCTCTTGGGCGCTTGTTTGCTTCAGGAATATTGCCAGAGTGCCACTGGCAGGATAGCTTCCAAGGCATCACTTACAAATGTGATGATACACAATGTGCCACAAATACCAACATGACCTTTACGTTAGTGAAACATCTTCAGTTGTAAAGCTTAAGATTGCTATTGTCTCAAATGACGGTGCCTGTCAGGACTGTTATTATTATGCCTTGTGATTTTGTGTTTCCTCCTCCACATGACATTTTCTTACTACAGTAATACTAAGTATTTTAATGTTCCTGTGCTTTTGCTTACAACCCTCAGATAGGTATTTCTTACTTGGTTTTTACTGGTACTGGTCTTGCAGACTGCTGTTTCAGCCATTTACTTAATTTAAAGCATTTCTACCTGTCAGCTTATTTATATCGTGCCTGCAAGTGCCATGACACCTGGAGAGGAATTCACAAACTTCCGACAGCCAGTAAAAACACTATCAACCTTGACAGTGTTTTTTTAAAACTATCACCTTCTCACATTTGTTTTTCCATCACACATACATGTATGAGCGCATCTGTGTGTGCAGCTGCTAAGGTCAGAGAAGGGTAAATAGAAATTTTTTTAACAACTAAGTACCTCCAGTTCCAAATTCCTTAACTAAAGACAGCTAATCTGTACGATGGCAAAATAAAGGAAGATAAAGCAGAGTATCAACATTGCACCTGCACTGCTTAGCGTTAAGGCATGCAGCAGGACGATGTGAATTCACCAACTAACTTGGTGGGGACTGCCGTTCCTTAGCACAGACAGAGGTCTTGGACGGACCCAGGCCCAGGACAGTTTTCCCTAGGGGAAGCGTTCAGCAGCCTTAGCCAAAAGCAGATGATTTCTTTCATCAAATACTTTCTTTAATGAAACTTAGGGTTTATGTCATCCGAAATGACTCCTTAATCTGGGGCGAACTCAGGGTATTTTCTACAAAAAAAAATTATATATGAAAATAAATTAAAATAGTAGTTTGATTTTCCTATCATGGATCCCATTTGACACTTGAAACAGTCTAGTACAGAAGAAGAAGTCTAAAGCATGAGCAGAAATACGGATGGCCTACCACTAACTGCTGGAATTTGCAAAGTTTTCCAGGGCACATACATCTCCCGCCCTCCTCACTTTTGTGTCCAGAGCTCACAGTTAGCAATATAAAAACCACTAAGAATTGAAGGGCCCCTTCACTGACACCTGTCACAAATGAGATTAGTAATCTTGCTACGCTTGTTTAAGAAACGGCCATCACCTATGTCTTGACAGACACCTTCCACAGAATAACGCTGACAGACAGGAAAGCGTGCCCTTCTGTACAAAAGCTGGTATTTTGTATTAGATGATGTCTTAGTAAGTCAGTAAAATTTAGCCAGCTACTAGCTACAGTTCGTAAGAGTGGCAAACCCACCTCATGACTGTGAATTGTCTCTGTGCAGAACATGCATTCCCAACAGAGCTACAGGGCAGGAATACTACAGCCACTAACGCACTCTGAACGGTATGCTTTGTCTAGTGCTGCCACCTCTGAAGTCAATGAACACTGAAGTCTTATGAATACCAGTGTGGAAATTTAGTTAGTACTTGCACTCTGTGAAAAACCCTCGTCCAAAGCATAAAGGAGAAGTACAGTACTACTTCAGTCTCCTTCTGATCCTACTTCCTACCAAAAGTAAACAGGCTCCCAGGCCAGCCTCAGAAAAAGTTCATTTATTTGATTTTAGAAGGTGGTGAATACTATTTCTCACTATTATATTATGGGACTAGACTTCCTGACAGCTAGCATTAGACATCATCCATCAGAAACGTACTGACCGGTCTTTTTAGGAAGTGGTAATACACTCCCACAGACAATAAGCCAAGAGGAGCAGGTGCTTAACATTATTTAATCTTATCAGAGAGCACACGCATTTGCCAAGTCTTACTTGTACGACCGATGAAGATGGAAACAAGCAGGAGAATGAAGGAAAGTCATTAGAAAACTAAGATAACATCAAAACAAGGAGATTTTAAAAGTGTCATAATTATTCTGAACTCCAAACATCACTGGATAGCAGAAGCTAGACACATTACGTGTAACGTAATTTACGTTCACTTAGAATCTGTTCTATGCTGCCACATGAAGCAAGAAGGCATTAGCAGAAAGTCGTGCTGCCTTCGTTCCCTTCACTCATCCTTCTAAGGAAGTAATTGCAGTTACAAGATCTTTTAGAGTTACAAGTTCGTGTTTACAAGACTTTTGTGTATTCCTGCCCACTGGGAAGGGTACAAACAATTACAGTATACAACATACCGTGTTTATGTATCTGAGGGATAGGATCAATCCCAAACTATTTGACTTTCAAAACCAGAACCGCATTGTTTGTTTTTATCTTCATTATCTGTCTTCAAACAAACTGGTCTCATGAGAATTTTGTGCCACCCCATCAAAACTTGAAAACAGTCTGGAATCTCAAACATATTTTTATGTTCCAGTTGTGTATTCCTTTTCTTCACATGACTAGCTAATTAATGTTATCAGCTTAGGTTTCAACTTATCTCTTACCTACAGGACAGTTAGTTTAAATGTTCTTATCAAAGCAAACCAGAAATGATCTTTACATTGGCAATCTCNCTGCACAGGCACAGACCTGCACGTTTCTGCCTGCAAATTTCATTCAAAAGTACTCTTGCCCTAAGATAAGATACCGGTGCCACTCTGGAAGAATTACTCACATTGGATGCTTGCTTGCTCTTTTTATACCACTAGCTTGTTCTTGAGTTAGGATGACAAAGTGGCAGGGAGAAGAGAGCTTTCCTTTTCCAAATTGCTGCTGCTGCTTTTCCAGCCACTGCTGCAGGACTGGATTGTGTGGCTAGCAGGAAATTATAGGGTAAGGATTGAAGAGACTTTTTTAAAAATTGGTTTTCTCAGTACACATAGAAAAAAGGTGCTGGCTTCCAATGTGCTTCTAACACTAATTCTTAGTGGGATACATGTGTCTGAGTGTGTGCGTATATGGTGTTTGTTTTGTTTGGGGTTTTTCTGACACACTGAATTATTTTTTAATAACTTTATATAGACATTAATAAACTAGCAAAATGTGAGACACTGTGCTAATAGGAGCCTACAGACACCATCATCAGTAGAACCCAAGTCAAAACAGGAATACGTAATACCTGCTTATTCTCCCAATGAAAATCAATTCTCTTGTAGCTGCTTAATTGTTTTTCGCCTCTCCCTCCTGTTCTGCCAGCTAAAATTGATTTTAGAACTGCTTTTGCAAGGGGTGTCTCATTTATCAGGCACTCATGGCCAATTGAAAAGAACATCGGTAAAACAGTCATGCTGTTCATAAAAGGTTTTGTTGGCGGGCTACGAATATCACATTCCAGGTTAGAGTTAGGTCCTGAAATAAACTGAAAATTCATTATGGAGGATTTCAATGTCTTTGCAAAGATACAGCTTTAAAAACTTCAGTAAAGGACAAGAAATACTTCAGCACATTTTTTACAAAATGATAGTGTACCACCCTCTCCCCAGGAAATTAACCTGAGTGTAATCAAAACGTATTTCCAGCTGCTGAAGTTCACTTCCTCCCTTGTAGATTTTTCTCACGTAAATCGAACCTCAAATTCACCATCACGTTAACTGGACAGCTGTTGTCATAAGCTGCATGAAGTGGCAGTACCTGCGCTCATCTCTATCGTGCTTTCTGTAGCCCTGCTTTATGGGCCTTCCTGATACAGAGATCACAAATAGGGGAAAGAAAAAAAACCCACAACACAAAAATCCCTGTAGCTAATATTTACTACATATCAAGCAGAAACTTTGTAAGAGACAGTGGAATACATGCAGTCCTCACTTACTCAGAATTGTGACTTTTGCTGTGGTATTCCCACCCTGCAAACTAGGATCAATGGAGCTTACCAATCTAAAGTGAGAAAACTCATGGGTTGAGATAAAGACAGTTTCATAGGTAAAGCAACAGCTGTTAGGACAAGCAAAGCAAAATAACGAATTAATTCACTCTTTCCTATTGGTAAGCAGATGTTTAGCCATTTCCAGGAAAGTGGGGCTTCATCACACGTAACAGTTACTTGGGAAGAGAAAAGACATAACTCTGAGTATCTTTTCCGCCTCCTCCTACCTTCCTCCAGCTTTTATTGCTCAGCATGACGGCGTATGGTATGGGATATCCCTTTGGTCAGTCAGGGTCAGCTGTCCCAGGGTGAGCTGCCTCACAACTTCTCGTGTGCCCCCAGCCTTACTTGCTGGCAGGGTAAGAGACAGAAAAGTGTGAGAAACAGAAAAGGTCTTGATGCTGGGTAAGTGCTCTTCAGCAGTAACTAAAACATCCCTATGTTATCAAAACTGTTTTGGTCACAAATTCAGAAAACAGCACCATACCAGGTACTACGAACAAAATTAACTCCACCTCAGCCAAAACCAGTACAGTAGGAAATGAAGAATAATTACAGCTGCAAGGAAAATCTAGGGCAGGCAGAATGTAATTACCGACGTAGGAATACGGCCAGAACACTGGGGCTTAATGTTCTCACTCTGGTGAAAGGAACAACAAAAAATACTTGCACCGCAGCAGCCAGGCTCTCTAGCTTTGCTTTATCTGAAGCACAGCACCTGCCACGGCACTTTTCCCAGCACTATGTAGTAGACGTAGGCTGGTATTGCTCCTAGGGAACTGCTCCCCATTGACTTTTGACGTTTACTGCCTTAGGTATGAAGACTGAGGACAGAGCCAAATCAATTCAGAGACAAAACCAGAACCATCTAGGTAATCTGAAAGGGCATGCTGTCAAACTGCAAAGCACAGAAGCATTGAAACAGGTGGCTGCTGGGAATTCAGATTCTTCATGTGACTTTAAAAGTTATTTGAACATCCTACTGGAGCAGAAAAGCACACTAGAGAAAGAATAATAAAAAGCAGCATCAAAATATTGAAAATATTACACTAGAACTCATTGAGCTAGAACTAATTCATTTCCCTAACTATCCTGAACAGGCATTACAAACACACCACTGAATACAGTCGCAGCGCCAGGAGAAAATGCAAAATGCTGGTAGGCTCCTAAAATGGCACTAAGTTCATTAAATGGCTCTGCATACTAAAATCACAGCTAAGATTTTAGTATTTGTATTTTTTGAACTTACGTCAAGGCCTGACACATGGATGAGGGTATCCCAATTCCAGAAGCAGTATACTCAGAAGAAGGTAGTAGAACTTCCACTGTGGAAGGTTTTTGCCCTGGTAATTCATATTTAAAGCCTGAATTAAATCACAGACAGTTTTTAATCTCTTTCAAACCAGAAATATTTGTATGTTTGTTTCATAACTGTGAATATTTTTATCTAGATATTCATGTGAAAGTCTAGTATTGCTTTGAGTGTTACTCAGTTGTTCACCGCAACAAGTTCACACAGCACCAAATCTTTTGGTGAAAAAAAGATTGCCCTTTCACAGATTTGAGGATTCCCTTTTCAAATTTCCTTTTAAAAGTTTTGGATATGAGCAATTATGTTAAGTTGGTAGCTTGTTAGGAGATAAGTGGGGGATGGCATCACCTTGAAGCAGCCTTTCTTTGTAGAGAAAGATCAAAGTTTTGTTTTGCTGAATAACCCAGAACTCAATAGAGACTCCATTTCTTGTTCTGCTTTCCCCTGTCTTGCACTTTCTAGAATGTCCGCTCTGAGCTGGTAACTGAAATGTTCCTTCTCACTTCTCTTATTTACACAGCTCCACCAAATAGTGCCACAGTCCCTTGAATTCAGTCCCTAGAAAGCCCCCTTGGCTCAGAAAATCAAGTCCTGTGCTTACACGTGTACTTGGTGATGCTCCCCTTCCTCCAGCAAGCTAGTTTGAAACAGAAATTCTTACATTTAGCCTCAAAGATTATAAGCTTTTGCATCACCTGCTTTACTGTATCTTAAAAAAAAAATTATGCAT
Organism: Steatornis caripensis; assembly: GCA_013398225.1. NCBI lineage: Eukaryota > Metazoa > Chordata > Aves > Caprimulgiformes > Steatornithidae > Steatornis > Steatornis caripensis. Next base: position 153,875 of record VZSC01013935.1, on the reverse strand, counting down.
TGAGAGAAGAAGTAGATTTATTTTCTGTAGCGACGTCTAACTTCTTGTGGTGTGAAATCTGGAGGCAGACTTGTCAGGTAATAGTCACGCACTGGACAACTACTTCCTTCGGGTTCAAAGTACGCTATAAACTGAGGGCCTGGATACGTAGAAGCGTTACACGAACGAGAAGAGGTTTACTTTCCTCTCATAAGGAAGGACATACTTCTTGACAGAAGAAAGTGTAACGTTGCTACTCGCACCCTTTCAAGAGCATGGGAAGGATGGATCTTGTGCTTATAGAGTCATCCTTTCAGGGCTTCATTCCCCTCCATATGAGCAAGAAACCAAACCTCATTCACATCAAGCAATATATATACACAAAGTTTAAGATTCTGCTCAGCAAGTCACTCTGCCTCAACACAGCAAGATACCAGTTGCACAAACAGGAGAAACATGCTGATGAGATTCAATTAGGAGGTATAAAAGAACTCACTCAATTGCCTTAGTGCATTTCTAAGCACACTTCCCACAGACGAGATCCAGTAACCCCCCAAGAGCGCAATGATCAATGAAGTGAGTACGAAGCCCTTTGGATTTCTCAAGTTCTCAAAATCTGAAACAATCGATTCTGAAAGATTTTTTGAAAAAGATAAAAAATATTGGCTATAGGCTAGAACGGTATGCACAAACCCAATTCCTGAAAAAAGTGCCCTGCAACCAGAAAACTATGTATTTCAAGACATGTGGTTTGTGTGCCTCTCCAGAGAAGGTTTAAGGTCTCACTAATTCATTTGTGCTATTCACTGATAACTTAAGAAGCAGTTTCAAGGTGAAAAAAAAACCCCTATGAGGAACTGCACTTTTCTTCTGATGACATACAGGAGTGGGTTCACCCCGTGCTCTGTCCATACAGTCTGTGAACTAGCTTCTCTCCCCAGGATTTGTGTTGTTGCAGCACAGCGGTACTGGGGCCATATGAAATACCGCCATGTAACAAGGCTATGTGGGATAACATGTTTCTGTGCGAGAAGATGTCTTCCTAGACAGCAAGGAGCTATTCTTTCCAGAAAAGCACCCAACACACTGTTCTGGTAGGAGGAAAAAAATCATGGCTGGTCCCAGATTAATTTGACATGGTTTGCGGTATGAAAATAATGTTAATTGCATTTTAAAAGTAATCTCTCTTTAGCTAATATCAATAAACCATGAAGATCACTCTCAGTGCTGGAATCCCTGTTGGTTTGTAGCACACTATGTTGAAGAAGAAAATTTTGAAAACTTTTTTGGATGAAAAGCAATGTTGGCACTGCCACCATCTTCACAGCTATTGTCCCTGATGAAACTGGCTTTTGCTACTTCCTCAGCCATACAAGACCCTCTATAGTCTCTTTTCTCCTTTATTTGAATGCTATCATGAGAGACTCAAGTCTTTTGTCCCTGCTATACTTAGTTTCTGTCCTTGTATGCAATAGTTTTCTTTTCCTTCCAGATGTTAGCAAAGTCCAATAACTGCTCTTGAGAGCCAAGACAGATGTAAGCTATTTTTTAAAACACAATTCAAGCCAACTTTCTTTCTTTGAGATGTAAAAATGTAACAAAACATTATGAATGCCTTCTAATGCTATAGAAATGCAAAAATAAGTGCTGTAATAATGATTAGATTATTTATCATCATCTGTCAAGGCCAAACCCGAGCTCTAATAGCAATCACCGTGGCTAGGCTCCAATGCAATTATTATCAGGGACCTGCTCCAAAGGCCATCGTCAAAGTCAACGTGAAACTTTTTACACTGAGTTCAGGGTACTTTGGATCAGGCTCCAAACTGTCTAAGCTTGCAGAAGGTGCCTTTGGTCCTCCCAAAGCCAACACTCACAACACAGAGGTCCCTGTTGGTAGAGATACTTCAAGACAGCCATCTCCACAGCACTGCCTGGAGAAGTTAGGCCAACCAGCTTTAACAAACAGCTAAGTCCTTTGCTTTGTTACATCTGGTTGCTGTATCCCTTACTGTTGCCTTAACAGTTGAGGTGATGCTGATGAGTTTCAGTATTATCGTTCATGCTTGATGATCCTTCAAACGGGCAGTGACTATTAATTGCCCTATACGGACTTGGCAGGTCAGAAACGCCCTGCAGCCTGGACAGCAAGTTACTGAAAAATGGCAGCAAGACCTTTGGTTTTCCTAGTTTCTCCACTTCATGCTTGAATAAGATAAGGCATAAGGAGCACAAGCTGAATCGTAACAGCTAAATACTTCCAAATCAAAACCAACTTTGCCAAAGCAGTATGAAGTTTCTTTGCTGTTTGACCCCGTGAAAAGGGAGATACGGGTAGCGTTAGTAGCAACACACATTCCTGCTGGTTTTAATCAACAGATAATTAATAGCAAATTATAATCATAATAGCATCTTTCATCCCAAAGGCTCCAGAGCTCTTGATAAAAAGTTGGCCAAATGCTGTGCTTAATTATATTCATGCAATCGAGTTCAAATGAGGGTGGACTTTCTTTAACCTCTGCAGTGCAGCCACTTCCGAGAAGGAACACAGCACCTGCTCCTCAGAACATGTTGCTCTGTGCAGTGAGAAAGGGGAAGAAGTAAAGACTCTGAAAAAGTCAACTGAAACACTGGGGAATCCTTAGCAATTATTACTCAGATAGGAACTGGGTGAGGGAAATGTTAGGCTTACATTAGCTCGTACAGACAGAATGCTGTGGGACCTTGCATGAAAAATGCTAGGCAGAACCTTAAGATTCAGCTGATCCATTTCCGACACTCCATACAGGCACCTTTCTGCTCAGTCATGTCACACTATGCAGCACCTGTGTGATGACATTTCTTATTCAGGTCCTGGCTAGCCATAACCTCACTGAGCTTTTGAGAACTGATGACCTGTAACGAAAAGGGTAATGACCACAATTTAGCAAATTATTGGCAACAAACGCTAATTGCCAGTGCAGGATATGGTGGCTCGATATGGTACATTACTCAGCGCATGACCTTTATTTGCTGTGAGTTAGTTCCTATCTGGTATCTAACCATCAAAAGCTGCAATATCGGAACAACAAACACCAAAAAAAACCCCAACGTTGGCCATGGGGATGCATTTTCCTTCTGGCAAAAAAACAGCTACCTTTTGGAAAGATGACACTCTGGAATTGTTCAAGCAGTTGACAAATAGAATGATCAGAGCAACAGTCTGTTTATCATGTCATCTAGAACAGCATTAAAAATACAGCACTGTAGTTTGTAAGATTTAGCAGTGTTAAAACTGGTGCAAACACAGCGACAGCAATAGTTCTTAAACCTGCCAAAACAAGCAGTGAGCTGCTTTGTACTTACCACTCTGCAACTGTCGCCTTCCCTCAGGCCTGCAGATAGCAACTTCCAGTTTACACCCATTTTTGGTATCCTCAACTGAACTATCATGTTTCGGGTTTCAGCCCTCAAACCCCTAATATCGCCTTTCTTTAGACGGCTAAAACAGTGCCTCAGTAACGTTTCTTGCAACGGTACACTGTTAGACTCTCCAGATTAGCCAGGTTACACTAAATTCCTGGAAGTGCCAGTTCAGTCCCACAGGCAAGCTTGTCCCACACATAAATCTTAGGTATCTTCTCAGAACTGACTAGGCAGTGGGACGCTCCAGAGTTATGCCCTTTTTTCTCCTAGAGATTCCTGCGTTAGCACACGCAGCCGAGCCCATGCCCACCCAACATGTCCTTCAGGGGAGTCAGCGCACAGTCGCACCCCTGGTGCAACAGGTTTATGCATCCAGGAACCACACATTCAACAGATTCCCCTAGATAAGTCTTCTGAGTCATCAGCCTGCCAACACAGCAGGCGAAGCCTAGCACGTTTATAAATAATCTGTGGGAAACTCGGGGGAAACCATAGTTTTCCTCCCTCACAGGAGCTTCTTTCAACAGGAGCTCCCTTTTCTTAAACGTTTGTAAGGAATTCTGCAGCATACAACAGCAGTACAAATGGGTACAAATTCAATGGACAGACAGGGATCTTTATGTGTAGGTACCAAGAGCAGTACGAGTGTCAAGAGCACTGCAAGCTTGTGCAGCCTGTGCTGAAATCCACGCTGTATTCACGTGGCTTTTAGCTTAAAGCTGGCTTGGACGTGTCTGCATGCCTTGTCAGTCAGTACAACTGCAGCCCCCCAAATCTCTGAATTATGATGGAACAGTAGCAGATCTTTTCCAAGTCAGTGAACTGTAGCATGCCATCCAATTTTAAGCAGAACTTTCTACTGAACAGTAGCAGATCTTTTTCAAGTCAATGAACTGTAGCATGCCATTCAGTGTTAAGTAGAACTTTCCACTGGACCCTGTCACAGCTCCCCTAGCAGCTAAAGCTTAAACAGTCAGAGATTATGACACTGCCTCCAAAACATATCACAGACTTCTTCCTTTCAAGGGATGCAATCAATAAAAAGCTGTAGGTAGGGAAGCTGGGAGGGAGGGAGAGAAGGAAGGAGGGAAGGAAGGAGGGTAGGGTTGGCATTTTGGCTCTGTGATACTACAGAACCAGCTCCTACGCATACAGAATCATAGGATCATTTAGGTTGAAAAAGACCATTAAGAGCATCGAGTCCAACCGTTAACCTAACACTGCCAAGGCCACCACTAAACCATGTCCCTAAGCGCCACATTTACCCATTTTTTAAATACCTCCAGGGATGGTGACTCAGCCACTTCCCTGGGCAGCCTGCTCCAGTGCTTGACAACCCTTGTGGTGAAGAAATTTTTCCTAATATCCAATCTAAACCTCCTGTGGCGCACCTTGAGGCCATTTTCTCTTGTCCTAGCACTTGTTGCTTGGGAGAAGAGACTGACCCCCACCTCGATACAACCTCTTTTCAGGTAGTTGTAGAGGGCGATGAGGTCTCCTCTCAGCCTCCTTTTCTCCAGACTAAACAACCCCAGTACCCCCAGCCACTCCTCATAAAACTTGTGCTCTAATATTCGATCAGAAGGGTAATTTTGACTTTTCAAATATCTCATGGACCATAATAGGACTAAACTGAATTGAGGTGATCTTGAAATCTACTGTCTTACTAGAGGTGCGCTGCTGAAATGCAGATCACACACGCTGGCCAGCAGCTCACGAACAACGACTCGGGAACCGCTGTGCTAGGGTTTGCTCTGCACATTGTTGGCTATTAATGGAATTCTCCACAGAATTTATTCCCTTAACGTTGAGTTATTCTGCAAAAGTGGAGCTTTCAAGTAAAAAGAAACCCATCTAGGCTAAAGCACCTCATTCAGAAACATGAGGAGAGTGGTACAAAACCTTCTACCTGCAGCTGCAGATGGCTAGTTTATGTAGCTACTTTTCAGATGGTACGTTTGACCTTACCAACGCAAATTGCCATGGAAGCAAAAGACAGCAGACCCCACTGCCTTGTTACCAGTGCAGAGGAAACCTAGACAGTCACACGCACGCAACGTGGCAAGTAACCCACAGGTGTCTTACCTGACAATGCCAACAGAGTGGGAAGGGTTGTAGCCTCTTCTGTTCTCATGGCACATCCATGCCCAGAGAAAGGCAGCTCTCCTGTTTAAAATCCAGCCTCAAGAGAACTGAATAGTCAGTTAGTACTACTCTGGAAGCAGGTCTCAATAACTAAATATATCCTGTATTTTAAAAAAGCCAAGTCGATCAGAACCAATACTTACTCTAAACACAAGGACAATGGGACTATGATGAAGACAAGGGCTAATCAAGGGGTAATCAGCAGCAAAATCTATAACCCTGAAGTAATAGCAGAGATGCCAGAGCAGCAGTTATTCATTGCCACTGCATAAATCAGACAGCTAGAACATCACTAGTTATTACGTTTTCAAACGACGGGGGCAAAGAAAATTCCTAATTATTATGTTGGATTACAGGACAATCCAATTTTTAGTCTCAGCATAAATACTGCTTGTAATTAATGGGCAACAGTGTTAAACTCTGCTAATGTATTTTTTACATTAAAACTCAGAAGCAAGTCATTGAAGATTGTGAGCAATCTGGCAATCCATGCACAATTAGCTGGGTTTCAAAATGGTAATTAGCCAATTTTACGAGATGTATTGGGGACAAACTTCTTAGTAGGGCCTGTTGCAATAAGAGAAGGGGTCATGGTTTCAAACTAAAAGAGGGCAGATTCAGACTAGATTTAAGGAAGACATTTTTTACGCTGAGGGTGGTGAAACACCTGCACAGGTTGCCCAGAGAGGTGGTAGATGCCCCATCCCCGGAAACATTCAAGGTCAGGCTGGACGGGGCTCTGAGCACCCTGATCTGGTTGAAGATGGCCCTGCTCGCTGCAGGGCGGTCAGACTAGAGGACTTTCAAAGGTCCCTTCCGACCCAAACCGTTCTACGATGCTCCCTATCTGCACTTCTTACTAATAAACATCAGTGTTCATATTTCTCTTGCTGTATGATTAACATGTGTCAAACATTAGTTCACACAGATCAGTGTGGACATTAAGAAGATAGACAAGCATTTGGGGTGGGTTCATGATCCACTAACAGGGGTAAATGATAACCGAAAATCCCCTCCAGACCTGCTTGGGAGGAAAAGGCGGCTCGCTCTTGCTGACCTGCAAAGAGTATGACAGCGGAATGTGTGTTGCTGGTTTTGTTGTTTTGTGCATCCTAAGACAACACGTGCTAGCAGGGATTGTGAGTGTTACTTCACCTTCTGAACAACAGATGCTATGCTTTAATGCAGCGAAACAGACAGGACAAGACTCAGGACTGACTCTTCGACTCCGGTGACGGCTACTTTAATCCTGCCGCAAGAGAAACCAGCTTACCTTGAAAACCTCTCTAGAAGGTGTTCTGTTGGTTCAGTGCTCTGGCCCGTCGTCCCTGCCGTTCACTCATTTCGGAGAGTCACCTGGGAAGTCAAAGGCGCCGATGTTTTTCCTTCCAGCTGTTAACATTCACCGGGCATCTGGGCCGGGGCTGTGCTTGGTGAAACACCGCACGCCGTGGGAGAGCACCTGCTCCGCCGTCCCTGGGACGAGGCGGTGCTGCTCCGGCGCGTCGCCACGGCGGTGAGCTCGCCCGGCGCGGGCCCTGCTGGGGAACGTGCCCTCGGGAGAGGCGGCGGGGACTCCTCGCTGGAGATCTCACCGGGAGAAAACATCGAACTGCAAAGCATCCCAGGGAAGGGGGCATTCTGACCATTGCTTTTCCTACACTTAAGGCTTTCTTGAGGGAGTTCGGAAACGTATCTACGCTTCAGCACTTCCAAAACGCAGTTCTAAGCGTTCCTGTTCGAAATGACTTCCCACGTGGAACGCACACCGCCCAAACTCCTCAGAGAACTGTTGCTGTCTCTTGCAGCTCCCCACGCTTGCCGTTCTCAACCCCTTTGCTCAACTTTGGTTAACTCGGGCCGAGGGGAAACCGGCACCCGCCGGACTGTTCGAGGGCACGGATCTCCGGCACGGGTCGGCCTGGCGGGGTCCCGGGGACGGACGGGGGGGACGGCCCGGGTTGGTAAGAGGAGTCGCCTCCACGCAGAGAGGTGGGCGCTCGGCCTGCGGCCACGCGAGGCGGGCCGGGGCCGGGGCGGGGGCCGGGGCGGGGGC
>VZSC01013935.1:118757-145473 GCA_013398225.1 Steatornis caripensis | reverse complement strand
GCCGGCGCGGGGCTCTGCGCTCCGCGGGAGCCCCCAGCAGCCTCCCCCTAATCCAAGTCGTTTGCAGAGGGTGGCGTGGTTTGTGTCCTTTCGTCTGATAGCAAATGCGTTGCGGCGCTCTGCCGGCGCGTAGCGGAGCACTGGGCTTGAAAACGTGAAGTGTGAGTCTAGTGCTGTTTCTGGCTTGTTGATAACGGATTTAAAGAGTGAGTTGTAATTTCAGTTCGTTGTCTTCGCTCAGTTGCTTTAGAACTCCTTTGAACTGCGGTCTCAGCGGCGGTGGGTGAACTTTAAGGAAAACCAGGTCAGGCGTGGGTTGCGGGCGTCAGCCCCGTGTCGGGTCCCAGAAACAGCGGCAGAAGTAGCGTCACCAATTCTTGGGTTTTTTTGTGCACAAAGCTTTTTATTTCTTTGTTTTCGTTGGAATTTTTGACGGATACTGGAGCTCATCAACTGGGTGTTTTCAGCTGAGTTTATCGACATAAACATGCTTTCTAAGCTCACATTCTTGTGCAATTATATTATTCTCCCTTGAGCGTACGGGGTCTGAGTTTCTGTAGTTCTTAAGATAATAAAGTCTGCTTAGGACAAGCTTTTACTTTTTCCAGTTTTAGGGTTTAGATCTATGAGAAGGTGAAAAGGAGGATGACTGTGAGGGAACGTGCGTATTAGCTGTTGCGGGGTAGAAAAAAGAAAAAAAGTGCCGGGATATTAACGCTAAAAAAAGGTTCAAAGGCAATGTTTTGTTTCTAATATTCTGTACCTGAAGCAACGGGGTTCTTAAGGTATTGTACGTCTTAAAGTGTTGAAACAAGAATTGACAAATATTTGTCTTGCAGTAAATGGGTCAGAGGATAGCATCTCTCACTGCATCTCTTGCTTCTGTATTGGACAGCTCTGGTTGCTAAGTAGCTATGAATTTCTAATCCCAAAGTAAATGATGTCATAATGACATCATCAAGTCCTTTCACTTGATTGATTCTCACAAGAGAACAGTAATGAGATTTGATATACATGTCCCATCTCTTTAATATTCTTCCTCTGCTTCAGGGGATTTCCTGACCTGCCTGGCAAATTCCAGTGAATCACACTGAGCTCTAGTAAAAAGCCCTTGCTTTTGGAGAGGAGGTGGAACATTAAAGGGACAGTGGCTGATCCTGATCTCTTCAAAATCTGAGGAACTTGGCAGCGTGTGTTTTAAATGTGGAGATCTAGCTATGAAGGGCAGTGATTTAAAACTTGGAGTTATCAATTTTGCGTGCAGGTGCGAAAGCGACTTGTATATCAAAGACGGCTTGAGCTGTTCAAAGTGACTGTAATCGGGTATGTGGAACTTCAGCGTTGTCGAGGATCGAGTCATTTAATGTGTGCGAAGCTGAATACTTCAGATGAGGCAGGGGGAATAGAGAAAACATAAGCTCATACCTGTTTTCAGTTGCCGAAATAAATTTCAGTCCTAATGGTAAATGGGTGAAATCTGTCAGGAACTGCCATGTTAATGCTGTGCTAAGAATTGACAGCTCGATTCTTTTTCTTTTTTTTTTTTTGTTTTTTTTTCCTGTCTAGGAGGCATAATTTAACCATTGGTAACTTTGAAGCATTTAAATATCAACACTGGCGTTGTAGGGAACTCCTTGTAAGAGAGCTCTAAATCTTTAGAGTTTATAAGATGTGCGAGAAATTGGTGGGGTTTGCTGCATCTGAGGTTGAAGGTACAAATGATGTCATTCGGTGGTGATCGGCACGGACTGCTAGTTCTTACAGTTTATTTTTATCGTGTGTGCATTCGTATGAGCATGGGTCTGCGTAAATTTCAGGCAGCTGTTTTCGTGATAAGTAGGGGGTTTTTTTGTGGTCATGGATTTCTTCGTACCCAGTGAGTTTGAAGTATTCTAGATGGGGCTGCGTGTATTTTGTGGGTGTAAATCTTACTATTTCGTATGTGTGTGGAAAAGAAGAAAACGAAGCAGTTTTCGTGGCTGCTTTATTGAACGTGTAGTTTCGTTTGGTAAAGTTTAAAGCTGTCTGGGTTTTATAGCATTCAGAGGCTGCATATGCCAGTCTCACTTGATTCATGAATATCGTGGGTTCCTAAAATGCATTTCAAAAGTAAATGATGATTTGTTAGCATGGACGAGTCGATGGTTAATATGTATTTACTGAAGATACTGACTGCTGATGTGACGCTTCTATTGTTGCTGAAGTACTGCAGCATTGATGGCACTATCAAGTGTAAAAGAGTAGCAATTGAACATGAGGACTGGGAACAAGCAAAGTAGGAAGGTGGGTTTTGACTGTGTGTTTGAATCTGTTCACCATGTGAGTGCAATCCAAGCTACAGATGCAAAAAGCAAATTTCTAAATAACCTGTAAGAATTCTACACTCATCATCCTATATGCAGTGACAAATTTCTACAAGCTTTAGCTGCTTTCTGGGATGACTCAACTACGAACAAGTGATTTGGAAAAAAAATATTATCTCTGAAGAGAATCCTTGGTGACAATTTCTTTTCAAGTTATCTTAGGATTTTCTACTTACCCTGATTTCTTCTAACTCGTGCTTGCCTTGAACGTTGGAAACGAAAAATGCATTTGGACTTGGGGACATATCTGTGCCTTTCAACTGCATGTTAGATGGTCATCTGTGACATTTGCATGGTTGCGCTTTTAATACGGTGACACATTTGGTTACATAAATGCAGAAAGCAGTGCACCTCAAAGCCTTTCTGAATGCTTGTAATGGAAGGTTGATGCTGCAGTCCTGACCTCTTTGAACAGGCAATGACAGCGCAGACCTGGCCAAGTAGAGAAAGACAAGTGAGCACTTTCACAGTTGTGACAGATCTCACTTAAAAGACAAGGTCAGTTGTTGCAGCGGCGCCGTACGGATGAGACGATAAAGTCTTTTGTTGTATGAATAGCAATAAGAAATGCAATCTTTAGACTTGTGTTATCTACTGCAAGACTAAGCTGCATTCAGGTCACGGGTGAATTATCTGGTATCTCGCTTAAAAACCCCCAATTGATACGCTTCAGAACTTCTAGCGACTGAGCTGTTGTGTTCCCCCGCTTCCAGAAGTGTGTCCTTTGACTGTCAGCATGGGGATAGGCAGCGTTTCAGCCCCAACTTCTGCTTGTGTCATAAGCCCTGTGTGAGAATAGAACGAAATACCAAGCAGATTTTTGGGTTTACTCCTTTTTTTAATTCAGATTTCTAAGGGGAAAATAATATCTATAAAATCTGAGACTTTCTCAGGCCACTTGTGTGAGCCTTTTGTAAGAGTACCACGGCATCTGGATATTTGAATTGTGTCTTGTTCAGTCAGACTGGAAGGTAACCTGGTGAGTAAATTCATCTACACCTGGATCTTCTTCACCGATGGGAAAAAAAAAAAAAAAACCACCCAAAAACTGCCAGCTGCAGAAAGAGTGCTGTTTGCGGGATGCAGGCAGGATTTGTTCCCTCATATACTAGGAAGTAAAATAATTTAAAAATATACTTTTGTATATGTGTTCTACCCTCCTTCCTGTTGCGAAGGAATTGGAAGAAGGAAAGTCAACACTGTAACACGAACAACAAACTGTTACTTTACAAAAAAAACCCTTTGGTGTGTTTTTTTGTTGTTGTTTTTCCACAAACGTATTTTGCAATGATTTCAATTGTTCAACATCTGGCCAACATGCAAGGGTGTGGACTGGTCAGCGTCTTCTGTGTTTACAGTAGAGCTGATGTAATCTGCAGAGCAAGGGCTAAACGTTGCTCTCAGTTGCACTAGGCTGGTTGGAACAACGTTAGCGTGGGAGGTCATCCTTTGGCTTTACCCCAAGGAAACAGACCCAACCGTTCACATTAACATTCTGATATTTCCACAGTGTGCGGAAAATGGCACTCTTTCACCAATAGTTCTGCTTTGTGTTGGGTTAATGGCAGGTCTTCAGTGCAAAGGAACCCCGTGGGTTACAGGGAGCCAGCAAGGCGTGACAGGTACAAGTCCTTTGACTTGGGCTGTAATCGATGCAGCGCTTTGAGTCATCGCTCTGGAGTCTCAGAAGCCCTGTGTTTGCCTTACTCTGTAGGAACTATAGATGTGCCACTCTTGTCTGTTTACAAAACAAAATCAACACAACCCCCCAACAACAACAACAACCACCACCCCCCTGGAAGAAATAAAATCAAGACCAGATGTGGGCCTTACACGTGCGTAGCTAACGTTATCAATCAGGTATGAAAAAGCTTTCTATTTAAGACTTAAATTGAGCATGTTTAGGTATTAGTTGTTCCAAAATCACTTTTTCATTCATTCCAATCATTTCTGAAAGAATTCATCATCCAAAAATAGAAGTTATTTAAGAATGATTAATAGAGTGACTTAAGCTGGAAAATTTTTCTTTTATTCCCGTTTTGATCTTTATATTTTAAAAGAAGTGATATGTTGTTAGCAAACTTAATGCCGCTTTTAGTCTGAGGCACTGTCTTAGAATAATCTTTGCGTAAATTGGATCTTTCCGGTCCAAAATAACAATTATTTTAATGTTTAGTTAGAATGATGTTATAATGAAAAACATACAGTGAAAAAATCAGTACTTTTGATAGCAATTGTATTCAAATGCTTATCAAGCAGTGCCTGCGCAGTTGAGGTTCGTTCTGTGACTTTAGAAAATGGTGTAATATGACTAAAATCTAGAGCAGAAGAAAGGAAGAAAAAGCCGTGTCAGTGGTGAATAAATACATCAGAAAATTTTAATTTGAAAACTATGTGCTTTCCGTTGCCAATTGATGTATTCCTTTCGATACAAACTAAAAATTAATAGGTAAATTGTCCCAGTCTGATCCTGAATTCTGCTTGTGCAAGAAATTCTGTTGGGTTTCTTTATTTTTTATTTTTTCCCCTCCCTCTGAAGTAAAACAGATAAAACTAAGCTCAAGATGCAAACTGTTTTCCCTGAGAAGTTTCCTTAGTGTTTTCATCGCTTCTGAGTAGCAGGTGTTGGCGGGGAGGAGGAGAGTTTGCACAGTTTGTGCGATTGCCCTTCTGCAGTATGCCCTTGAAGGTAAAGGGCACATCCACCAACTCGTCCAACTCGTCACCAGTCTGAACCCTAGAATTAGTTAATTCGGGAATTCTGTGATACAGCTCAGGGGAATCGGTTTGCTTGTTGGTTGGGTTTTGTTTGGCGAGGTTTTTTGTTTGGTTTGTGTTTGGTTTTTTTTTTTTTTTCCCCCCTGGCTGAAATGTGCTGGAGACTCAGTCTGGCAACTGATACAGCGCTCAAAGAGAAAATAGCTTTCTCTCTCAAGGTGATGCTGCTATTTAACATATCTCGTAATTTCAGGCTACGACAACTGTTTCCCCACTGTACAACTGTTTTTTCAGTGAACCTGAGATGACATGAGGCAGCTGTTTTAAAAACAAGTATCACAGGACTAAAACATGGCCCCCAGTTGTGGATACAACAAGGGGGGCACTGTTTAGTATTCTTCTCTTCCTCAATTGTTTTTAAAGGCTAATGAAAGCCTACAGAGACACTCAGACAGTCACACTAGCACAAATCCCTATTATTGCTCTGATGATGAGCCTTGATGCTGGAAATTTCTCATGCTGAATCTTTATTGCCTTCTGTAAATGCTGCAAATAGCAGGAAGGGATAGATAAAATGACACAGATGCTTTAATTATGATTTGATTACAGAGCAACCAGAGGAGTCTATTCTGAGGAATATGCAATTAGAGAAAATTCAGAGGACTATCTAACCTTCCGAAATTAAAATTAACTGGGATTATTTGAACAGGGTTTTAATGTTTCTGAAAGAATGTCATTCCTCAAGGATCTTGCCGCTCTTGTGTGATAGATCCTCTCTGTCTTAGCAGATGGGTTTCAGGGTAACACAGTGTCATCTTCCTCAGCTGTGCCTGCTGGCTTGCTTCACCTAGCGGTCCCATCTTAGTATCCCTTGCTGGTCACGTACAGGAGGGTGACGCAGAACCTGCATTTGAGCTGGAAGTAAGCAGCCATTCCTGGGCTGAAGCACAGAAAAAGGAAAACCATCTTCCCGTATCTTCTCTGTGAAAATGGGGTTTTTCAATCTCATGAGCAAGAAAATGAGAGTTGTGCAAACGTGTTATGCAGGTTCCATAGGGAAAGCATAGATGGAAAATTCCATGCCTCTTCCTCTTGCAAACTCTTTAATAGCAGAAAGCTATATGATTAAATACGTTAAGCTTCTTTGTGGGCTTAAGTGGCACAAATGACTTGAATTTAATTCCATTGATTTCACTAGCTGTCAAACATGAGCAGAATTCAGAATCTGTCCAGAATTGAATAGCAATGTGCCTTCAACCTCAAGAGTTAAGTTTAACTCATAAGACTTTCAACTTCAAGCATTATGGAAGTTATATTCTCAGATAGTAATCATACTTTCTTCACTTTCCTGAAATGAGTTCACCTATTTGGACAGGCAGCATCAAGCCTGGAGACTGGTATCAGGCTCAGGGCTGATAAAACAGCAGGTTGCACCTGCTAGCTGGAGGAACAGCGAGGTGAAGGCACAAGCAGGTCAGGAGGCTTTCAGGTTGCAAACAGCGCCGTGTATGCATAATGGTGACAGTAGCTGTGAACAAGTAATGTTTTATTTACTTTTCCTCAACGCTTAACATGTTCATTTACCAGTAGTGAAAGTTTTTATCTTATTTTTCAGTAGAACCTAGCGTATCAATATTTATCACCAATGCTTGAAAGTCATTCTTCAAGTGTCATGTCAGTTACTGAACTACCGCTCTCCAGCGGGAAATAACAGGGCCTGCCAGGGGTACTCCTGGGATCTAGTCTGGGATGCAGTATTCGCTCTGGAGCTGGAGTGTGGCAGCAGCGGAAGGGAGAAAGACTCCTCCTTCAGTGAGCTTCATGAGACCTACTACTGCAGCTGGTCATAGAGGCCAGGTGGAACTGGGCTGTGTTGATCTTGATGTCTGGATGTTTTGTGAATGGATAGGGGGTTGTGAAAGTGGCTCCGGGTGGTTTCCTTCATCTCCCTGAGGGGTCTGTTCTGAAGACTGACCTTGCTTTTGACCTTGCTCGCTTTCAACAGTGTTACCGGCAGAGGATACATGGTGTTCGAGACACTTAAAGAATTACCTTTCTTTCTGAACAGGTGCCGAGCACAAGTAGACTTAAGTGTAGCTAAAGATCAGCTGGATTCAGCAGCCTGTCAGCCTCACTTGTCAATTGTAAGGGCATCTTCTAGCATAGTGCTGCCTTTATTTATTTTAAGATGTCTTTTTAAGAGTCCTCAAACCCTCCAACTTCAAAGCGTTTCTGTTCCTACTGACCCATGTGTATTTCACAGGGATAAAACCTCTAGCTAGCAACTTAGGGATGATTTGTCAAGGGTCGCTTTAATGAATTAGGTTATTTATTTTCTGCCTGAAATTCCCTGGTTGGTGACTAAGAGAAACTTTGTATTAAGCTGTGCAAAGCGTAATGAGGTTGCTGCAGTGCTTTGATGTGGCAATGCTTAAATACCAAAAAAAAAAAGAGTGGTGTTATTGATAGAGAAAGCTTACTTAAAGTATCTAGGGACAACTTGTATGAACCAAATATAGATTACACTATAAAGATTATAGATTTTGATAATAGTCCTTTAAAACTTCAATATCGGACATCAGAAAAGGGTCAAAATCAAAGTATCTTCTTGAACTCTTCTGCAGACAAACGCAGTCCTTTTTAAAGATAAAGATATATTTTATATCACTGATAGATAAATTAATATTGTAATAGGTGCACAGTAAGAATTTTGTTTCCTCATACCTATTACAAAGCCGTTCTTCATCGACAAACTTACTGAACTGACTATTAATTTTTCTGGAATTTAAAGGCTATAGTGAATTTGCTCTATGTTCATCTTACTTACTGAAGACAGTTATGTAAGTCGCTTCCCCTTAGTTGACCAAATCTTATCTCCTGTGTCACTTTTGCTTTCCATGTTTCTTACAGATTAGCAAAACAGGTATTTTCTTCTTTTCTTGTATCTGTTCTTGAGGCTTATTAGCACAAAGTAGCTCTGAGCCACGGCTTGGATACCAGAGATTCTGAAAGCCTCAAAGAGCCATAATAATGGAATTGGATGAAGGATGCTGGTTGCCATGGGAACAGTGCATGTGCCACACAAGATAATGTAACTGCTGTAGTGCAGAGATCTGTGCTGCATATTGATTGCAAGATTTCTTGAATTCCTTATAAATTTTGTGCTGTGTGTTCCATCTAGCAAGTGAGAGAAGCTTATCTGCTAGACTAAATCCAGGGAGATTTTGCGAATTTGAAAAAAGTTGACTTTTGCGTGTGAGGGGAGGAGAAGGGGTCAGAACTACTTGGGAGTATTGTTAGGTCCGCAGCCTTTCCTTGTTCAGCTGACAGTGTCCTAACTGTTGTGTTAAATCGGAGTTGATGAAGTATTGGAACTTAGGCGCTACGGGTGAGTGCCCCGAGTTAAAAGTGACAATAGAAGGCCTTAGGAAGCTGAGCTTTTGCCTGTAGAATGTGTTGTGCGGTGTCTCGTCACCTGGACACCTGCACAGTATCGCGGTTCCCCCGTGTACCCCTTCATTGCTTGTGTTTGTATGCTGATGAAAGGTTCATTTTTGTTTCAGCTTGCCGAGGTCAAATCTAATTAATGGCATAGCTGTGCAAAATAGTGCGATTAAGAAATATCACACTCATTGACAGCCAAGGACGTGAGTGCAGTGTTGGTCATTTCACTACGCTGGGGGAAGGTAAAACATGCAGGTTGTAATTTGGAGAAATTCTGTATGAGCAGGACCACACTTAGTTCTGTTTTTTGGTGAGGTTAGGCTTCTTTTTTTCTTTAAACGTATGAAAATCACACTTTTCAGAGTGGCAGCGTCTACCAGGTTAGTGTAGTACTAGTGGGCTGCTAAAATTGTCTGCAAGCTTGCATAAAAATGAACTAAGCAGGACTGGCTTTGCTATAAAGCTGCAGCCTAAGTGTTCTAGGTCCTAGAATAACAACACAGAAACTCTGGTTATTGTCCTAATAGCCCAGATCCTCACTGGCATAAACCAGCAAAGGTCTATCGGTGGTCTGCTTGGTAAAGCACTGCTTCACCGCGTGTAAGCCCTGGCGCGTGATCTCAACAGAGGCTCGTATTCTGCTCAGGATCCTGCTTCCTTGACTCAGATGAGATTTCTAGGCCACGTTCATTCCTCAGTGAAAGGCAGCTGGGTCTGCCACTGCTCGGGATGACTGTGCAGGTGAGATAATGCAAATTAAGACTGTCCTTCTAATGTTACCTCCCTGGGAAGGGCGATGCCAGAAACTTGCTTGCCTTCAGCAGAATTGCTGGCAACTGGCTACTATTAAAAATACCCCAACAACAACAACAAATAATGCTGTTAACACCTGAGACTTGTTGGAAGGTCTCTGCTTTTTTTGGTTTTGTCTTTTTTTAATCCCTGGAAACCCTTCTGTTAGAGAAGATACTGTGTAATTATTGATCTTACAAGGTTTTCGGAGATGATGTATATTGTTTCATACCTGCCTCACGCTGTTTGAATCTCTGGGTGTTGTCCAAGTCTACCTTAAAAGTAACAGAAGTTTAGGAATTGTGAGTGAGTGAGGTTTTCTGGATCTGCTCTAATAAGACACTTACCTTGAGGGAGAGATGGGTAACGGTAACTTAAAATACGTGTGAGGTATTTGTCAGAAATGTGTCTGAGAGGACATATTTAGAAATGTTAGGCTGTTGTGCCCTCTGGGTGTTATTTGCAGGGTTGCATGACTTTGTTCATCAGTATGGGTCATCTCAAATGCGGTGCTCAAATATCTATTCAGCTTATTCTTGACTACTATTTCTGCTTTTTTTTGTTGGCTACTGTTCCTGGGTTTAGATCCTACCACCACATCCCAGCAGAGTACCTAGTTTTATTGCCAATTCAAAAAACTGGTTGTACAGGACCTGCTTCTCTAGAGGAGTTCTGGGGGTTTTCTTGTACAGCCAAGACAAACTGAGATATCATCCAAGATGCCCGTCTATAACCCAAACGCCTGCTTTGTAATGTGTAGACAGTTACATTTTGGACCACTTAAACATAGTAAGGGACTAGTGGCGCTGCACTCTGATATGTTTAATTAAAGCCGTTAGTTTGTCATTTCTTTTGTAACCGTTTAACATTTTCTGGGATTATGTAATAATTTGTGGGTGAAATCCTTAGTCTTTTTTGAAACAAAATGTACGTTGAATTTAGTAAGTGAATGAATTAGTGAACTTGGACGTTAGACATTGCCTTCGCTATTAGTAAGACTCCCACCTGAGTGAAAGCTGGCTCCGGTGGTGTCAGTCATCCACCGGTTTGGCTAAGCCCATCCTGCTGCACCCAGTTTGAGCGGTGCCTCTCCTGCCCCGTGCTCCCTTTGTGCGCATCTGCTGTCTAAATGAGGGCTGGGACCTTCTGCCAGGTGTCCAGGGATTAGCTGATCAGATTTGCATGTGTGTGTGTGTACGTATGCATACAAATACATTGTACTCCGTATGTTTGTGTGTGTGTATATGTGTGGGTGTGTATTCTCTATGGTTCTTATCTTTTCTTGCTGTCAGTTATGCTCCTGCTGTTGTTTGATGATGTTTAAGATGGTTGCTTGTATTAGAAAGTGCTTGGGTTAGGATAAAAGTGAGCAGACGAACTGAGTGTCAGCTATAACCTTTGTTTCGGCCTGCGCTGTGCACCCGGCTGGAAATGGCTTGTCACCATAACAAGGTGGTCATATGGTTCTGAATACGTAGCAGTGGCACAGTTATTGGTTGTCCCTTGTTTGTCCTCGGACTGGCTGGTACCGTCCTGGTACTACCACGATTTTTAAAAAATACTCGGCTTTTAAGTATAGGCACGTGTACGAACGTCTATAAACACATCCAGCAACCGGGCTTGAAGTGCCCATGAAGAGCGCCAGTGAACATGCTTACTCTTTGCGGCGTTTTATGGTGTCGATGTCTCTAAGGCTGTTGCATTTCCCCCGGGAATTTTCAATGTCAAAATGGTGCCACATTTGATAAAGCTAGGGACTGAGTTTATAGTACAATATCTTTTCAACTAAATTTTTTTCTGAACAAGGTAGAGTGTGAGGGGCTGGATAACAAATGCACGTGAAGGGCAGGGAATCTGCTGCTGACGTTCTGTGGAAAATCGTCTAGGTTACCAACTGTCATCTTACCCCTTAGGTGACTTTTCTTGGTTGAACTCCGCTGAATCTGAAAGGTGCTGCTGATCGCTAAGGTCTTGTGTAGCATGTGGCGTACGACATTCTGTAGATCTACCTCGTTTACTGTACTAAAGCCGTAGGATTCGAGTGATTATAAAGTAATGATTAGCACCTTGTAGCTGAACAGGTTTTGGGAGTGCAGCTCTGATAAGACATGCAGCGCTGCCCCCTCCCCTGTCCTGCCAAGCCCCCCAAAACTCTAGCATGTAAGATGGTTGCTGGATTGAATACAATCATGTTGCAATAATCAGCATGTGTAGTTGAGAAAGGCATAAGAATGAATATTTCTGGAGAAAACAGCAGGAAAGCGAGCCAAATGCTTACCTTGGAAAGGTCAGTGACTTGTACGGATCAACAGCAGTTTTTACTAGTTGGAATCTGGCCCTGGCACTTGCGTCCTCTAAGGAGCAGAGGAAGGGTTTTGCCGGTTTTTTGAATGCAAGCAAATGGAGACTGTCTGTGGTTTATCATTGAAAGCTCCCTTTTCAAGTGCTCATAACAGCCTTTAAGTCTTCAAGAGGAAGCAGCAGTACCTGACAGTGCACAGGTACATGTGGTAGAATTACATCTTCACAGCTGGCTGAAACAGGAGATTGATGGCTCTGCGTCGCAGCGACACTTGGAGGCCTGCGAGGAAGATTGTTTTCCCACATTTGCATTCAGCTACTCCAAGCGTTTCAATTTCCACTGAGCATAAGGATGATTTTGATTTTACACAAGAGTTTCCAAGGAGGCACTAGGTTTACAAAAGCGGTTGCTGAGGGTCTCCAAGGGACTTGACAGGTTTACAGACTGATGACATACTACTAGTGTAGTCTCAGTGAAAATCGGGTTTGTTATAAATGATAAAGAGTTGGAGGTGCTCAAGGACAATGTTCAAAAGCAATTTAGAGAGGCCATGGAACATTTCGATTTGTCTCAGTAGAATTCCTCCCACAAAGGGAGTTGAACTGTGACTGGTGGAATTTATTTATTACAGATTTATACTTTTTTTAATATTGAAAATTGAGCTTCAGCATTGTATTCCACTTCTGTCTGTCTTTATGCGGATTACATAAAAACAAATGGGTAATTTAAGAAGGTAAAATCTTTGAGCTGGGGAAGGTTTAAATGAAAATTATCGAAGAGTGGCTTTTATTTTAAATGAGTATCTGTATCTTAGCCATAAGTGGTTTAGTCATGGACAAATATGGGCTTGGGGAATGCTTAGACCTGTGAAAAATGCATGGACCTGTGAAAAATTTCACAAATTTCCTAGATAATTTTTTTAAAGCCTATTTAAAAAAAAAAAACACATGCACTATTATTTGCAGATCACATCTGTGCTAGCACTGACAGTATTAGAAAGGCAAGCCTATTTAGTTTGTTCTTTTGTTCTTTATATAAGAACTTGCTGCCTTGTCTTCTGAGTAACACAAAAGCTATTTTATTTCTGAGGAACAATGCTTTCTGAGTAAATCCTGTAAGATATTGGTTTTCTTTCATAAGGCCACTATATTTTCCTTTTGCTGCTATTTTGGAAGTTGCAGAAAATCACAACAGAATTGCATCGCAAGGGCAGAGCGGCTTACATAGTGATTTGCTTCAAGTGGTTAAAGAAGAGAATTGCTGAGAGGTGCCTGAGGTACAGCAGCTAAATATGTGAAAGTCCACGTACGTGCTAGTTAAGCCATGTGTATTGTGGCTACAGATGAATTCTTTTCATTTCTAGATGTACTGATGTTAGAGGTGAGATGGAGGGGCAGGAGAATAATCTTCCTCCTTCAAAGATTGTATAGATGTTGTCTCGAGATGCATTGTGTTCAGGCTTCCTCAAAAGCTGTTGCAGCTTATTTTTTCGCCACACCACGTTGTGGGGATTAGTCACGTTCATGTATTTCCAGTCAAGATTAGCTGCTTCCTTGCTCCGTGCAGACAGTCTAAAAATCATATTGATGATGAGTAGCGCTGATAAACATATAGCAAAGCAAACAAAAAAAGTTTGCAGGTTTATGGGCGTTTACTCCTAGGGGGTGACAAAGGTGTGCAGATGGAGGGCAGCTAAGCTGTCAGCAAATGCACTCGTATTGTTGGAGCACAGAGGAGCAAACATAGCCGTAATTGCACAAAGATGTATCAGTTGTACTTCCCTTGTGGATGGAAAGACATGTAAATAACTAACACTGCAAAGGAGTGGCCACAGTGACAAGAGGCCAGCCTTATCCTCGTGTGTCCTCTTTGGAAAGCAGATGAAAACTACCAAGGCTCGACTCCCTGCCTGCCTTGCTGCACGCAGGGCCCCTGGCAACAGCGGAAGACGCAGTGATTGCTGCTTGGTGCTGCGAGAGCGGTTGCTCCTGCCTGGACCCTTTACGGTTAAAGAATGGCCAAGAAATATAACTGTGGGCATTTTTTGTCCTTCATGCACCATTTTATTCGAATTGGTCTGCTGCTTTTTGGCTGGATGGTAACAAGCAGCTCTGCTCGAGGTGGTTTAGCTTTCCCCAGCAGGTGTGGGATTTGGCACTGGGCCCCTTAAAGAAGGTAGGTCTGAGAGAATAGCTTACAGCTGAAGAGCTTTGAACAGCAGCATGTAACAACCTCAGATTGCAGTACCTCAGACTTGTTGCTGTTTCTCGCTTGCTTCTGGATTAGGAGCATAAGCAAGCAAAAAAAAAAAAAAAAATCTGAGTTAAGGAATGCTGTAGCCATTTCAAAAGCAAACAAGCAAACAACAAAACACCTAGGAGTTGTTTAAGAGCTAACATTGTGTCAGAACGAGGAACACAAGTGATTATTACACTTAGGCTGACACACACGTTCCAGATGCTGCCTTAAGTCTGAAGGCAAAACGTGGGGCTGTCTCCAGATAGTTTGGTTCATCAGCCCTGTGTTCATGCACTTCGACAGAGAAGAGAATGGCTGGTGTAAGAAGGTTTATGTGGATACCATACGTTCTGCTATACTTATATTATCATTGATTATGCTGAGTTGGTTTCTACTTGAACCGCATTGTGAGCCTACCTGTAGATCCGCTACATTCACTTGTCGTTTCTGCTGGGCTGGGCTAGTTAAGATCACCTTGTTTTGTTTACATATTTTTTTTAAAAGGCATTTGCTGTGTTTGTGTGTGAAGTAATTGTGTAGTTGTTTATCTTCTGTGAGTGTTTGTAAGAATATTTATTCTGTAGTCCCAGCTACGAATGTTAGCTGTGCAGCAGTTTTCCTCCATGATGTTCCTACCCTGGAGATGGAGGCTCTACGCACAGCCGTTAGAAACCAGCGCTGCTCTTCCAGCAGGAAGCTCTTGGAGTGCAAGTCGGGAAGCTGGAGGAGAGGCTGGAGGTGTAAGTGAGAAAGCCAGGGGATCTTTGCAGAAAGCTGTAGCTCCCCTGACCTCGACACCTTTACGGTAGCGGACAGTGCAGTGCTGTGCATTTAGACATGGTTGTAGGAAGCACAGATTGTTGAATGGCCGACAGCTGGGCTGCCGTGACGTTTTGTGGGGGAGGGTCCTTCTTTTCACCAGGAAAGCTGAATCGGTTATTGTTCTGTCTAGAGGATAGGTATCACAAGAATGCTGCTTCCGCTTGTATTCAATAGGGTTAATTCAGGCCCAGCTAACTAATGTAACTGTTGCTTCCACGACACATTTCCACTTCTAGAACAGCAAACTAAAATAATCTGCATTCAATTTAGAATAAGGCTCTGTATTTTGTTTGAATAATGATGACGGCTTCCTTAAAATCAGAAGTGAAATTCTGTCGCCGGTTGGATGTGCAGAGGAATCTGAAATGCATGATATATTGTTGAATGAGTTGTGTTTGAGGACATCTAAACTGTCTTGCAAATACCTCCAACATCATGGTTTATTTCTAGTGAACTTTATTTAGCAGGAGCACGAGTTATCTCTGCCACGTAGCAGTCAAGATTCACAGTTTTCGTGAGAGATCTAGTACTACAGGAATAAAGACTTCCTTTGTTTACAGGCGAGGCGGGGGAAAAAATCACCCTTCAGGCTGTTGTTTATAGCTGTCGACATGTGATAGAACACGGACCGTGCCTTCGCTTGTGGCATCGCAGATTGGCATCTTTACAGGGAGGGGGAATCTTCAAGGGTAGCTTAAAGCTGACACTTTGTCATCTTGCAGTGATAAGCCCTAAAAAGAGCTGTTGTATGCACTGGAGTATGTTATGCATAATAAAAATTGAATACTGGAAGAGTTAGAAACAGTGGTTTGTATTCAGTAGCTCAATTATGCAAGGTATGGAGTGCTGTCTTGTGTGGAACATTCTCAGTTAATGGGAATTTCTCTGCTAATAAAAGGCTTCAAGATTTGGTCCAGTGGATCTTGAAAATGTTAGTGCTATTTGTGGATATGATTGGCAGATGTAATCCCTTTCCACCTCTCATCTACATCTTTCCTTTCCTGGTCTGTGCCAGCCATTAGACCAAAACATAATGAAATCTAGTCTTTCAGAACCAAAGTAGACGTTAATCATTCAGGGTACTTTTTTCTTTTTCTTAGAAGTCTAAGACAGACAGACACCTTAATCCCACTGAAATGCACCTATATGTATTTTTGGCTCCTTTGAAAAGTTTGGCCACGTTATTTAACGTAATCCAGTGGTCATCTTTTGCCAGCACTCTTTTAATGACATATAAATCTTTGATATTCCCTTTGCAAATATTGCGAATGTAGTGGAAATGTCATATATTGTTTAAAAGATAATGCTACCCTAGCTGTGGTTTCTTTTATGTTAGTTGTAAGAAATAGAAAAGTTTTACTCTTTTCTGTCTTTTTAATTGTACCGCCTGATACCCACAAATGCTTCCACAGCCTGAGAGAAACCAACTTTCCTCTGTTGCCGCTTATCTTTCATGGAGATAAGTCATGACTTACTGATAGCCATTGCACAAGCTTTGTTTTTCTGAACAAGCGTGACAAAAACAGACTATAAAGGTGTACAAAGTAGCGTTGGCCCTTCTAAAGTGGGACAAGTAGGTAAAAATTTTGCCACCTTACTTGCCCTGGATGTAGTTATCCCATAAGGCTATTGTGAGAGTTTGATACGCTTGCTGGTGTGACCCTTTGAACAGGCAGCCGTGTAAAAGGCATGAAGGAAGTCTAAAACTGGCGATATCTTAGTGTAGCCTATCCTGTACTGGCTGAAGGCACTTCAGTGAATGTTTACATAAGTAGGAAATAATTTGGGGAGTTTATTTGCTCAATTAAAAAAAAAAAAACAAAACCCACACACAACAAAAAAGGGAGCTGTCTCAGTATAAGCAATTGAATGAGAGAAGCTGCAGTCCATGGGCCTGACACTTTTTCCTCCCTCTGCTAGTATCTCCAAGCAGCGTGCCACCCTTAGGGATGTGGTGGGCATCACGAAAACTCGTGGGGCACAATCATAGAAAATTTGGGTTGGGAAGAACCTCTGGAGGTCATCGGGTCCATGCATGTGTACTGTGTGAGCCGATTTTGTTATTTGTCTCCATTTGAACAGGTTATAGAAAAATTTCAACAAATCAAGAAATTATATGCATGTCTCTCAGGCTGCTCAGTTTCTCTGGTTCTTCCAAGTTGATCACTGAAAGCAAATTTTTATAGCTCTAGGGAGATGATTTCTGTCCTTGCTGCAATAACATTATAGCACGGTGTGCTGTTTGGTTTTTTAGGCTTGTTAAAACTTGCTCCGTTTAGCCTAATGCCCTTCTCGTTCAAAGTACCGTGAGCTCCCGGTGGAAGCTGAGGATGTTCACCGCCTGACAAAAGCAGGCGCTCCATTTGCACAGTCCCTGCAGCGTGGCAGTGTCTTTGGAGTAAGTCCATTATGACTGCTTCAGATTGGCTTAGAGCTAAATCAGAGGAGAGAACGCTTCGCTCTGTCTGTGCTATGCAGATAAGAACTAATGTTTGTCTGTGAAGAAATCTGACTTGTTTTGCCGCTTTTTATTTTATTCCACTCAAAGGGGTATGCAATTAACTTCTAGGCGTTATTCTTTGCGTCGCCGTTTCCTGATTAATACCTGGAAGATAGGACTTCAGAGAAGCCGCGATACGTTGCTCATGTTCGGTGTTGTGCAATACAAAACAATTTCTTTTCTTGGGGAGAGAAGATGAATCGGTTATTGTCTAATAGGCAGAAACAGATTGTTAATTTTTTTTTTGCTTTAGGAAAATGAATGCATTTTAGAGAGGAGGTGATTGGTAAAGAATAAAGAGATGTGTAGGAATATAAATCATAGCTTTATTATTTCAATCCAGGTTTTATGGAGCTGGGTTCTGGGGAAAGATAAAAGAGCTCAGTGTGTGTGTGTTGGTATGAACAGGTGCAGCAAGTGCTGTTGAAATGAGTCCAAGCAAGTAACATTAAGTCCTCATTTTACACCTCACTGAATGCTGTGCAAAGAGCAGAACTTCCCAGCAGCATAAGCAGATATAATTCCATTGATGGCTTTGGCGCTGAGCCTATTCACTTAAATCAGTGAAGTAGTGTCTGCTTATGCCTCAGTAAACAAAACCTATTATATTATATAGGTCAGTATTTGTTTTGGGACAGTTCTGAGTCTTTTGAATGCTTTCCCTTCCAAGGTTAACGCTGTGTTTCCAAAAAGAGCTTGTATTTCTCAGCCTCCCTTTGCTGAGGCTACAAGAATTGTGGGACCAACATTGTATTACTTCGGTTGAGTCTTTTGAGGCCTGTGTTACGGGAACAGTGTTTGACGTCCAAACTCTGGGAGTTTCAGTCAAGCTCTTGGTGTGAGAGGAAGGGCTCACAAGACGGATGAATGAATGCTAACAAACAAATTAAAGCAAGCAATGCAGAACAGCGCCCAGCTCATCTTACGTCATGGTTTAAGGCATATTATTATCAGCTGTACCACGTAAGTAATATAGCTGTGAAGAGCAAAGCTGGGCGGGTGAAGGACCATACTTGTGTTTTTTTCAGTGGGGTCTATGCAGCTTTTTGATTGCTGTGGTCAGACAGCTAATAAAAAAAGGAAGTAAGACGGAAGGACTTTGACATCTCTAACCTGTCTTGGGAGACACATAGCGAACGTGACCATCCAGCCCACATCTCCCAACACTCACACCTACTGGCCAGAGCAGCTTTGCCTTGTACATGGCCCTGATTCAGCTATGTTAAACTTTTTGGGTGTTACCTTAATTTCAAGCATGTGCTTAGATCTTGCTAGTTTGAAGCAAATCTTATCAATTTTACTAAAAAAAAAAAAGTTCAGAATTAGATTGAAAGAGGGAAAATATGTAATTCTCATCAAATATTGATTTCAGTTATGAAAAAATACCATGTTTTGCCTGTGCCATCACTGCTGTGTATATTTAATAAAAAAGTAATGCTCTACTACAGAAAGCTCTGTTCTCTTAGAACCTGAGAAGGCAGCAGTTATTTGCTTTGTGTTTGGAAGGTGACATTCCCAGCTAGACGACCTAGAAAATTGTTTGCAAAAAGCAAGAAAGATTAGTTCAGGAGGGCTCTTGAACATCCAGCACTTCCCTTTGCAACAAATTGCCGACTACCTGGCCGTACCAGACACCGTGACAAGTGTCCAGCCTGGGGGGTGATGACGAGTGATGAGCTATTCAGAACACCTCTTCCCTTTCAGGTCTTAGGGGGGCTTGCAGAGCTGCCACTACAAAATTCACGTGTTTGGGGTTTTTTTGGAAATTGATAAACTGAGCACGGACGTTCCATTGGCAGTAAAGATAGTCCCTCATGCTGCCTTTGTTTTTCTGTTTCTAAAGAAGCGCTTTTCGTAGCATGATGTACTCCTTTCCAAGTTGTTTGAAGTTAATGGACCCTGAGACATAACCCAAGGATAGAAAGATGTTTATGTCATTTGGGGGACTTCTTCGTAGCAGTTTTCATGTGTGTCCATTTTGGGTTGTTTTCCTACACCACCCTCCCCCCGCCCGCCCCCAAAGCTATATTGGAATTGGCTTTTGCAAATTTTGTTCTTGCTTTACTTTTGCTCTTAAATATGGCAATGCACCTTATAAAAACAGCGCAAAGGGAAATGATGCCAAATTCATTATTCCAAAATGCATAGGGTTTTGCTTCCTTTCAGATTTGTTTGCCAGAAGCTAGTATTTGGCACTAATACCCACGTGGCTGTGGGACTTTCTTTTCAGCTAAGGGTTGGAAACTTTCAAATGAGAGGTAACTAAACACTACCAAGTTGCTGCTGTAGGCTGAGGGATATGAGCTTTAATGTGCCATTAGTATTCTCTCTGGGTTTCTGACCAGCATTTCAAAGAGAAAGTGTCCTCGGAGATTTACTCCTGTGATTTCTATTGAGTCTAGCTATTGTTGTGATGGGATTCTGGGAGCTGAAAAAGAGCATAGAAATACCTGTAGAGCAGATACGTGAGAAATAAGGCTTGTAATTAAGTTGCTCGTTATTAAGTTTGTTCTTTGATTTAACAGCTTCCTGGAACCTGGGGTAGGCTACCAGTCACATCTGGGGTAGAACTCATCAGTTGATTGTTAGAAAAGAGGAACTACAGATAGACAGAATGCAATTACCAAAGCGGAAATTTTGCCAAGACTCTGGATTTACTTTTCAAAAAGTACCAAGGTATCTTTCACGGTCACAAATTTTAATATTTGCTTTTTTGATGGGACAGAAGGACAGGCTTATTGTGAATAATATAGTTGCAGAAATAATTTGCCCAGCATATACGTAGCATCTGCATGTGGCGGTAGTCTCCTCAGGAGAAGAGAGAGAGAGAGTTGAGCTGCCAAGCAGTACAGATAAATTGTATCTGAAAAGAAAAAACTTGGTTACAGGAGGATATAGGCAGTTACTACCGTATGTTGTTCCAAGCTTCTTTCTTTAACTGAGCAGTCATGTATTACAGTGCAAATAACCAAAACTGCTTCGGACTCATCTGTGGGTTATTTTGCACGCTCAACGATAGCCTTGAGTGCTTTGGGACTGCGAAGGCCTTGGTCCAAGCATCTTCGCTGTTCACTTTCTCGGATGGAACCAGTGGCATTGACTAAGCCAGAGAAATCACAGAGTAACCTCGCTTGCAAGGCTATCGAGCATCGTGAAGCAAGCAATACTTTGAGTGTTAATATCAAATATTTATATTTAGTAGGTGGTAACCGTAAGAGAAGATTGTGATGAAAAAATGAGTCTCCTTCAGTTCTACCAGAAAGTATGCTACTCCGAGATCTCTGTAAAGATAAGAGGGTGAAATGGGATAAGAGGCAGAAATGAGGAACGCCACAAGAAACACAGGAGTATCTGTAGTGCCTAAGGGACAGCCTGTGAAGCTATGCTGCAAAGGACAAATCTTTTCCAGAAAGTTTAGTCAAGAATAAAGTGCTTTTTACAGTAGGTAGGAAATGCTCAAATACGAACGAGTATTCAGATTGTTATATGTAAATTTGACCTCTGGCTTTCTGAAGGCCAATGGAACAGAACTTTGCAAACCCCAGAAGGCACATTAGCAGTGAACAGTATCCAAATGACATCTCAAATACTAAATACAGTAACTCACTCTTCTCTTATATCCCATCTGTCATTGTTCTGTCTGTCTAAATAATTTACTGGACTCTTGTCATATGACAGGGTATTTGTCCTCATCACAGGCTTATTTCACTTATCTAAGATTTCCAGTTTGGGCGAGTGAAGGAATATTGCTGCAGTGTAGTTCTCCACTGTCTAAGAGATAAGCTTTCAAAATCTCAGTGTGCTCCCCTAGAGCAGTTAGGGTAGGAACTCGCTTAAGAATCGGTTCCTGACCCTGTGCGTTATCTTTAAAAGCCAAAAATCATCTATCTTCAGGATTTGAAAACTGATAGTCTGTGTTATAGCAGAGGATCCATCTTGCTAATTCTGGCACCCGTATACCTCTAATCCTGTTAAAATACCATTCGTCTGTGACGGTCATTGCACATGAACTCCTAAATTACTGTTGTTCCCTTTCCATAACTCTTTGTTGTTGGTGGTGGTGTTGTCTCATCCCTGCTGCTTGTAAATTTTTCCCGCTTGGCATGGCATCATAAAATAAGCACGTTCTCAGACTTCGCAAGGGGCCGACGTGATCCTTCCAGCCTGGGGAGAGCATGGCCAGTGTGTGAGCTGTCTGGGGAGATGTAGTTGTTTCTGTTGCATTATCTACTACCACACTCAGATGCTGCTCCTCTTTGTCTGGAGATCCTGCCAAACCCAGCAAGAAACAGGGACAAGCCAGCACCTTTTGAACAGAAACAGTGGTGAATAAGTATATGCAGGTACTGGAAATTCAGAAACTGAGGGACTGAAACCTCAAAACACCAGCTCTTACTACAGCATACAGTCATCTGTGGCTGCTGCCATCGCGGTCCTGTCCAAACACGGAGAGGATGTCTGTGTGGATACGTACTCTGCCTCGTAGTATTGCTCTTGCTCACTTTTTCCCATCGTTTCAGGGTTCCCAGTCACCAGAGGGAGGTGAAGAAACGCAATCCCAGCTGTCCCAAGAAGGAGTTAATCTTCCCTTACTGTGATGTGTTTCACAAGTATGAAGCGGAAGAAGGGAAGAATAGGAGCTGAGCTGAATTTCAGAGACGCTTGTTCTTTAGACTTACCAATGATTTAGGGTTTTTGCCTTGTGGTGGTCTGTTGAGGGGTTTTTGCCCACTTTTTCTCCCCCGGTACTGCATCCCGTTGAAACACGACTGCCTGTAGGAGTGTTTTCATGCTTGGTGCTGGTGCTGTTCTCTCTGAAGTGCTTCATGCTGTTGGAATTACCATGTCATTTCTGTTGGGGTCTGTGGCCTCTCCGATAGGTCAAGGTTGCGCAGGAGCGTTCGAAGGGTGTCTGGCAGTAGCCTTTCCGTCGTAACTAGTGAACATTTGCCATGATAAAGTTTGAAGAAAGTGGGTGGTGGTGAGTTTTTGGATTGGGGGCAGGAGGCGTGGGGGGGTGTGTTTGGTTTTTTTCCTTCACTGCTTCTTCAGAGAGCTGCGCTCCCTAGCTGGAAGATATAATGGCTGTATGAATTGCTATTTAATCAGGGATGCTAATTAAGTCTTAGCTCTTTAATGCTTTCATGGGAGAGCTATATATGATTCGCAGTGGCTGGAAGTGCAATTGCAGGCAATTAAGCTGCTCTTGGCTTGCTGGGACCTGGAAGTGCAGTTTTATGAGGGATATTCAAGACTTGGAGAGATCCTGCCACCTTCAACATTTCCCTTGATCTGAAGATAGTTGTTGTTTTAAAAAGGAAATGATCTAAAGCAGTGAGGCAGTGAAGAAATACAATTATTTAAGATTTTAAGTAGCCTTTTTTTGTGTGTATAATTACAGTAGTGCATCCACTTTTATGACACAATTAGTGTAATTGTTGGTTAAATATAAAGCCCGTTCTTAACAGCAGTCTTACTCAGCTGTTCAGCATTGCTTGTTTAGTTTTATAATACAATTGAGAAATTAAGGTTCTTAGCCAGGGCTATCTGCTATCTTATCAGATGCCAGCAAAGGGTTCATACTTACGGGTCTCGGCAGCACTTTTCAATCAAGTGGGCCAGACTTAATACAGTGGATGTTTTTAAATGAGGAATTTTTCAACGACAGGCCTAAAGAGCTGTTACATCTATGAGCTGAAGTGGGTGAAAATGTGCAGAATACTTTTCAGGCTTATGTAGTACAGACAAAACCAAACCAGGAACTAAATACTGCAATAAATGGCATGCAGATCTGCTTAGTGATTAAGAATAGGCTGAGATTTTTAGGTTTTGTGGGGTTGTTTTGTTTTGTTTTGTTTTTTTAAATCCCCCAAACATTGTATCTTGGTAGTTGATATCAGTGATGCTTTGTGGTGGTCATTGTAATCTTTGGTCCGCTAGGAGCTGATTCAGTAATGGTGTCATGGCCTTGCATCCAATGATATGCCGCTTCTACACAGCATAAGGGAGAGAAGGGAGAAGAAAAATACTCTTGATATTTCTTTTTCTTTATCTGAACACTGCTTGGAAAGGCAGACTTCTCTTAGGAAAAAAGTAATTCGGAAAAATTTCAGATACATGAGGCAGGAGAAAGAGAGACCAATATGGACTTAAGATGCTTTAGATAAAAAGCATGGTGTATAATCCTAGCCTGCAACACTAGAGGAGTTTTTTTTACTTTGTTTTTAGCAGAGTCAACTCTTGCCTTCCCCCTTTCCCGCGCTTTCTCACTACGGTGGCAGTCACTTCTCAGTAGGGCAGGAACAAGTCAAAATGGAAATGCAAAAGTCTGCGAACGGGCACAATAACGTCATAGGGAACAATGTCGGATCTCGCTAAGCAAAGGTCAAATGGTTGGTCTTTGCAACCTGTGTTCACGGGGTAGGTAAAACTCACTTTTCGTTTGGCTCGGTGTATTGGTACAGTGCTCTGTGTTGTTTTTCAGCTGTGTACCACTTAATCACGATGCTAAAGTGCGCTAAACTGGGGCACTGTGATAATAAACTGACAAATATTAATTGAGGGCAACAGAAGCCACGTACTGCAGTGGTACAAGTGGTGTTGAAATTAGCAATGCCAACATAGACAAGCAAATAAACCCAACTCAGCAAATTAGCATGTGTACTAGAAATGCTGCAGTGGGTAAGCTGATGAGCTTATTCAATGGAGCTGCACGCAGTAGCTGAGCTGGCTTTTTCAGGGCCATTTTAACTGTCTTGGTGCTGGAGTGCATTGCTTAGCGTAGATAAACGCTTTCTGTAGCTTGTGCTGATTTGTTATGCGATACATGGAATCTTTACCGCTAGCACTCTGTTTTTTTTTTTTTTTTTGTCTGTGCTTGACCACAGTGAAGTAGTCTGAAGTGGTACCATGCTGCCTTCAGTCTACTCTGAACTATTTTCAGTTAGCTACGTTAAATGTTAGAAAAGCAGAAATGTTGATTGTAACGGTTGATAATAAATGGAGGCTCTTTCTGCTTTGCATTTAGAAGCTGTTCTGGAGCTGGGATTAGCTGACTTTGTCCTTCAGGATTCTTCCAGGTTTATTTTATGCAAAGTTTTTACTACATACTAGTTAGAGTTTGGGCTTACTGCTATCCTGCCCTTGCGACCAAACTCCACAGGTGAAGAGGGAAGTTGTTTGTGGCAGAGATAGTCAGAGTTCAAATACTAAAAGCTCCCCAGGAATCTGGATACCCAATTACTACTAAAGCGCCCATTCAAATACATGGGAATTGATGAGACCAGTCTTTTGGATATTGCAAACTGCACTCTGATTTTGAGAGAGGAAACGGACAGGCATTATGTAAGCTGTTTGTTTTAAATTCATAGTCAGCAAAATTAGAGACCTTTGAAAACTTGAAGGTCATCCATCAAAGACTGTCATACTGACCTCAGTACGGGAAGAGGTTGCGCACTGGAAATGTTTGTGTTGTAGAGAGAGATACAGCCTTCATGAAGAGGACTAGGTTTCAATTTCAGGTTAATCAGTTCCTGTTAGGTGGTTGTGGCCATTTCAGCTTTTTGAGTCTCAATTTATATTTGCTGTAAAATAGACAAATGATCCCATGTTGATTTTTTTTTTAAACGTTTAAAAGCTGCTACATGTAACATTCTAATAGCAAGGAATTATTGCTGGTGAAAGAACTCACAGGCGTTTTGCAAGATCAATATTTCCCTAATTTGTTCCAGTGTGAAAGTACATGTTTTTCTAAGATCCGTTCCACGTGTTTACCTAGAAACCTGCTGCTGCTTTGAAGGGTTGTCTGGGCAGTACTAAGGTACTAATTGAAGTAGAATGCATCGATCCTAAGGAGCCTCTACGGGACGATTAAGTGAAATCTTTGAAGAGAAAAGCGTGGAGTAGACCATGTGCTATGGTGTGGCAGCAGAGGAATAGATGCTAATCCAGCCTAAATAACATTGGGAGACTGGAAGCCTGCTGATGAATAACATTGCTCATCTATTATCCGTAAGCAGCTGAAAATACAGATTTTCTTGATTGGCAAGAAAATATGACTGTCCCAATTTTCAGGCTGTTTTCTCAAATAAATTAAGAGAGAGTATTATTGCATCTGTGATTGCCTGAGGACACTGTTCTCAGATCTCCACTTGAGAAATTCTGGCACAATAATCTAATTTGGACACACTGAAAATAGGGGTCATTTGTTAATACTTGAAAGCCAGAAGTGTCTCTACAGCGTATGTGCGCATGGCTTTCTCCAGCGAAGATCCTCTCTGCCAGCTCAGAGCAGAGCCTGGTGACTGGTGTATTTTACAGGTGGTTAAGAGTCGGGTATCCAGATGTGCTTAAGAATCGCACCCGAAACTGAGTTCTTGCTGATTTTGGAGAGTTATTGGCTTAAATGTCAATTACAGCTCTGATCCAAAGCCACGTTAAAACACAGAATTGAATACTATATAACTGTTGCTGTTCGGTCACGTGGGGGGTTTTTGTTTGTTTGTTTCTCTTGCAGACACGTCTCATCCACATATGTGCTTTTATTTGTGTTGGAAGGGGGGAGGGGGAGGCTTGAGTAATTTCAAAGAGCCGCACTAAAATGTGGTTTCTTGGGCAAATCTGAAGCAGAATGCACTGATTGAGAATTAGATGTCACATTACGCCTACTGTTGTGAGAGTGGGGGCCTGAGTGACTGCTGCCTTAAACCAAAAGTTCA
This sequence comes from Steatornis caripensis, assembly GCA_013398225.1. Lineage (NCBI taxonomy): Eukaryota > Metazoa > Chordata > Aves > Caprimulgiformes > Steatornithidae > Steatornis > Steatornis caripensis. Next base: position 119,577 of record VZSC01013935.1, on the reverse strand, counting down.
ACTCCAGCTGGAGTCCTTGGAGCCGTCCAGTTATGGGGGAAAGTTTGAGCTGTGTTTTTATTACTGTTGATTTCAATGGTAATAGAGCTGTTGTCCAGGAAGAGACTAAATTCTTGAACGAGAAATATGCACAGGCTTTGAGTGCTTCAGTCAAAAGGTGCTTTTATTTACTCTGGGAACATATTCATCAACATAGCTTGTGTTTCACATATTTTAATGTCATTTTTATACATGCTTACAGTCATTAGTTTGAAAATGATGATTGAATTAGCAAATGACATTCCTTCACCCTTGGCAAGTGCCACAAACCTTGCAACTGGAAGGCTGTAACAGTCTCAGGGGGAGAAAAAGCAGTTTCCAAAAAGGGAAAAAAACATAAAGCCTTATTTTCTGCAGCAAATAATTTGGTGTCTGATATAATTAAGTACATGTAATTAGTGGATTTTTTTTTTTCTAGACAGTCAAATTGGATTAGAGTGGTGTCAGTATGAATGTTCAAATCCCCAAGTGTGGATCTGGAAAACTGTTTTCTGATCTGCTACTGTTGAGGTCAGGCAGATGGAAATAAAGCTGTCAATCTTGCAGGTTGGTGCAGGCTCATCTGTTTTGAGAAGGTAAGCCACGTATGCACTCTTACCTGATATGAAACACATTTTTCCTTTTTAAACTTCTTCCTGGTGAACTGTGTACCTTTAGAAAAGGGCAAGCTTAACCTAATCTTCTCCAGAGAAAAATCAGCAAAATCATCTCTCCCACGTATAATATTTTTGCTCAGGTGGCTTACTATTCAGACAAATTGGGGGGGGGGGGGGGGGGGGGG